>CABFVX010001755.1:103514-125725 GCA_902151425.1 Timema shepardi
CCCTGGATACGCCGCTGATACAGCTATAGAATCATCCTGGGTATTTGCACTATTCACATAAACAATTGTAATTTTATATCCAGAAACAGTTGAAACACTTCTTGATAGAAGAACTTACCTCACATTGCAGAACATAAGGTATAATATTTTCTTCAGTCTACCCTACTATATCTTTTTATAACAAAGAGATTTCATACTTGACTTCTGTCCTATAACTGATAAGTACTTAAATTTATCAGTTGATGGACTTAAAAAATATATGTAATACCTCTCTCTAGTTAAGCAAATATTTCTAGACTCTAAAGACAAATGATTTACCTAAGTTTAGTGTCGAATAATAAAAATAATCCTCTTTGATACAAAGTGAGTTATTAGTTTCTCTAGAAAGTTGTTTCTATATCCTTATTAAAGCTTTAAGGGAAATCATAAACCTGAAAATATACTTCACCGACATACATGAGTAAGTAAATTAAAAAAAACTATGAGAAGTTTCCAAACCAAAGACATATAAAATTATAATCTACCACTTCTCGAAATAATCTCTAAGGGTCAGTTTCATAGTCATATTTAGTACGCCTCAAGTACGGTGCTATACTAAATACAAGACGACCCTTACCTGAATATGAATGGAATGGGCCAGTTTCATATGCGAAACTGGCCCATTCCATTTTGGTCAAGGTAGGGGTCATCCTGTATTAAGTATCGACTCGCACTTTAGGCATGCTAAGTCTGACTATGAAACTGACCCTTAGACTTACTTTACAAAATTAAAATGTTCTTTTATTCTGTAGCGCTTTTCCAAATGATCATACCATTCAAACAATTAAAGGCGGTAAGATTAATTAGATTTAATGAATACAGAGTTTTCTTTTTGGAGCACTTCTGATAGTTAATTTGGTAGTAAATACTTGACAGTGATACAAACCTTTGATCATTGGCCTTACATACCAATAGATCTTTTGGTTTAACTAATCAGTCTAACCCATGCTAATTTGTCATTAGAATATTTACTCCCTAACAGTAGTCTTGATCAAAGTAGTAACTTCCATTGAGTAACAGTAATGATTAGTATATATATATATATTTTTAAGTGAAATGTATCTTATATTATCTGTGTGGGCTCTTCACGTATTTTTAGTAATGAAATAGGAATGTAGAAAGTAAAATAGAGGAAATTTAACCTTATTTTCATATAAGCAGAGTGAAAAGACTTTTAGGCAAAACCAGCCAATATTTGAACCTCTACTACCCCATCATTGGCTATTTAGATCAGAAGGTGAATTAATCCCTAGGCCTTGCACCCATAATTTCAAGTAGTAAAGAAACAATAATTTCAAACGTATTTTGTATTTTCCAAAAGTAAATAAAAGTATGATCAGTAGTATTATTTTATTTTCAGTAAACTTATATTAAGCTAATTGTTTTTATTTAACTTAAAATTGCATTTTTTACTTTTTCGCAATCTCTTGGAGAGATAAATAATGTGAAGGTTAAAATATTCGAGTTCAAGATCTTGATGGGTGTCAACATTTTGTGAGCACCTGAACTCGAGTAACTAGTTTTAGCAATGCTGTCTGTCTGATACTATGACAGCCAAAACCATTTTATAGATCACTCTATAACTAGATATCTAGGGTTTCATATGATTCACCAGAGGTTTTTTTGTAATAATCTATCCAACCCTAAAATTAAGGGTAGTTTGCATAAGGGCAAAAAGAGAAAAAAATTCCATTTTCTAAAAATTGGCTTTGACCATTTTTATTAAAACTTGTATATTAGAGACTATTTGACACTACTAATAAAATGGGTCATCAAATTTTCCCATGAAAATGACTTTGAGGGCACTTTACAATAGCGGAAGATTTCAATTATGATAATCTCCACAACTATTTAGAATAAGACATACCTTAAAATTGCAAAATTGTAGGACTTTTTTTTTTAATCAAATAGTCACCAATAGATAGTTGGCATAGAGGAGAATGGAGTTAGCCCATCATGTAACTCTTAAGGTACAATTCCAGACCTTGTGGCATTTAGATAAAAACACAAAAGGCTTTGATGATTCTAAAAATCATAAAAATATAAAACATGACCTATCCAATATGGGGGCAAAAAGTTTTATTTTTAATTGTTTTTGTGGTGAATGACATTTTTTATTTATTTTTATCCAAAAACTTATTTAGCCTATTTTTGCCAAAGTTGAGTGTATTTGTTTAAATTTTATATTTTAATTACTTGAACAACTGTTAGTGTGATAGATGTGAGTAGTCAGACATGTGTAGTTAGTGAAAAAATATTGGTAACTTTTGCTATTCTATTCTGAGGGACCAACAGTGTAAAATAAAATGTGAAGTGGGATTAATAGTAGCTACTAAGTTAACATGTTTTATTATGTATGATATTACAAAGCACACACAGCCGTAGAGTATGTAGGTCTTGTCTCCCAATAATCTAGAACAGAGTCATGTCGATACTTTCCCTGACTGAGGGCCACATAAGTTCTTGGGACATTGGTTGGGGGCTAATATTTTTATATTAGCCTAGTGCCCAAATATAATAGAAACAAGAGCTTTATTTGTTGTTTATTTAAGATATTTTATGTATTTCAATTTAAGCTGGTAGGCTGCACAAAACAAACTCGGAAAACTAGGGCAAGCGGCCCGCGGCTTAGCTATGCCTGATATAGTCAATTTTTTCCTCTCACCAAATAAGTATTTGGTCATGTTCACTGATAAGCTGACCAGTATCCCAATCTGGACTGGTGAAGATCAAGAGGCCATATGAGTAAAGCATTTACTAGACAATGAAATTGTGAAAATTAGATTTTAAAAGAAGAGTATTAAAAACTGGCAATAAAAACACTGTTATGAAACAAATCTCTAAATGAACTATTATTATTATTAGCACCGCGTCTTACTACCCGTTCGGGTTATACGCATCTAAATATACTTATACTAAAGTAATTATTTGTAGGAACTTGAATGCTTATTTTAACAAAAATGAAAAAAAAACTATGTGTTTTTACAATATTTAGGTGTTACATATCTGTCAACACACATCACTAGATGTTTACTTGGTCTGCCTCTATATTAGACTGTTTAATGCTCTCAAGCATGAATTTTTCACACAACAAAATATACAGAATGCCCGGTATCTATAAATGTAGTGACCTATTTCTAATCATCAGAGAAATCACCACTATGGTGGCTGTTAATATAAAATAATCCCTCTTAATAGAATGGTACCAGATTAAAAAAAACCCACAAAACATAAGGATCAGGGACATAACTGAACAATTACTAAATACCAAATCTAATCAACATATTTAAAATATGTAAATTATGATTACAGAGTTGTTTACTTGCGTTGGGCATACAAACTAAAGTATTCAAAGGGACAATATAATGTTAACTACTTAACTAGTTATATTTTATAGTTTTATCAACCAGAATAACAAAACTTTAATCAAAATGATCAATGTTACAATGACAGACAACCTCTGGTTTGATATAGAAAATATGATTATAAATTTAAAATTACAATAAATAGAGCAAAAATATGAATGCAAACACAATCAAAGAATTAAGAATACGAATTAAGAATACGAATGAAATTATATATAAAACCTAGTGCAATTTTAAAACTCTGATCGGATGTGTTATACTTATTAAATAGAACATGAAACTTTGTTGTTCACCTGTAAAAGATAATAAAGCAAAATGTGCAGGACAAACTGGCTTACTAATGTTACAAACTGACAGCGACTTTGTGCCCAAAAACAATACTCCAACCAAAACTTTTAATTGAATTGTACGGTAATTACTACTCAAAACATTTTAGTCAAAAGATTAAAATCAGGATGGTGGTAATTTATAGATACATAAATCAATTTATAATATCTATACAGTTATTATGAGAATAAATGCATAAACAACTATATCATCAAAATATATTTTATTATTTATTTTTGTTTAATATCTTATTAGCCATCCGAACTATTTTAATATAACGATGCTTGTGTAGTAGGAATACTAAAACCTTAATTTAGAGAAAATGCACATACATTTGTCTTGAGGGAAAGAAGGAACCCAACTAGAAACCTAAACAAGTACACTCTTCCCGGATACAAATCATCACAGGTAAGCAGGACTAAACGAGCTTAATATTTAATTTTTGTGCCCACCAGTGCAGGGTTTTATTTTATTGAAACTGTGTATATCACTAGAAAAATAAAGTCTGGTATGTGAAAAGGATAAATTAATATTAAAATATTTCTTATAAGTTGTATATGAATTCTAATCTTTTCATTTACTTGGGGTCAAAAGCTCAAAAAGGCACTATCACTCCTAAATTTTCTTAAGTGTCTTACAATAAATATATAATTCCTTTCTTCAAATTAATATGCCACTGTTCATTTGATCTTAAGTATTGATAAGTTACATTACACTCACCTGGTTCAGAAACAACATAGCTGACATAGCACGACCCATCTTTTCTGTCTTTGAAGTCAATTTCAGCCTTGCTAGGACCCTCAACAGAAATAGCCAATGAGCCTGCACCAGCCTCTCTTGTCCATACATTAAACTCACAGGGCTGACCCTGTTCGCCACGCTCAAGACCTGGCCCTCCAGCATGAACACGATGAGCACCCCCATCTTTCAGTGGACCCACCGTAAACTGGAAGGGAGAGCCTACAACAAACACCATACAGCTTGTATTAAAATTGTTTTGTCAATATATCAATCAATCGAAAAAATGATTAGTAATATGATTAAATTATTTGTATGTGCATCACATATTATTTTGGGCTGTGTGCATATGTACTTCAATGAAGCATGAATAGTAGATGTAAGATTTAAATAAAATATGCCCCCATTTGCATGGAAAAAGAGTTGGGAACTATTTAGGGAAAAACACCCTAAATACAACCAAGTGGGATTCAAACACCAATATTCCGGTCATTAACAGTACAATCTATTGCAAAAGCGAATGCCTTAGAATACACAACCTCAGAATCTGGCAATATTACCAATGTTGATATCCAATTTATCAACCACTCAACTCAGTAATAAAGGATAATATTACAAACAGTGGTGGAATTCAAAAATTTTAACAACCGGTTTTCTTTCATAGTGAAAAATAAAAACAATAAATAGTTTATTGAAGTTATTTATTACCTTCCTTAAAATAATTCCAAATCGCTAATTGATTATCATCATAAACTTCCAAGTCCATAATAAATACATGATCGAAATGAAAATCTGGTGGAATGTAATAGGAGTACAGAGTCAATTTTAGAGACCAAACAGAAATTCACAGTTCAATGAGCATGTATCTCTATTAAAAGCCAAATGAATGACAAATTTATGTATTTCCCATCACATCAAAAGCTGAGCAACTGGGCCATGGATAAGATAATAATATAAAAATGCCACTCTACTGTTATCAATTAGAACCATAGTGTAATAATGCAAGTGCTTGCGGTGCTAGTGCCCAGAGCTGAGAGAATCGATAAAAATGGTTAGGCTATAATATGTCCCTCGTGGCTCGATAGTAATGATGAGTATCAATTACTAAGTCAATAAGACCAAGGTCGATATTAAACTTCCTCCTCAAATTTTATTAAGGCAGCACATTACTATTATGGTGGACCTGAAAGAGATAGGGTGTGGTGAGGTAGATTGGGAATAACAAGCTCATGATTGTGATAGGTGGTGTACTTTTGTAAGTACATTAGTTAACTTTCTAGTTCCTGATGCCATAGAGTAAGTAAAAGTAAGTAAGTGAAGGTAATAATAGAATAATTTACAAATAACAGACTAGGCCTATGGTTTTTGTATTTATTTCCACGCATTTATCTTTTGTTCCGGAGGAAAATTAATTTTTCTTTTATGAAAAATAAAATAAAGATCCCAACAATTTGCAGCATTTTCTATTGGTGGTCAATTAAAACTCTAATAAATGATACATCTTTATTGAAATACTGTTTTACTTTTGACTTTAATAGCTAAATTTGAAGAATATATAGATAAAATATGTTACATAATTTGTTGAAAAAAGTATTTTCTCTATGTTTCTTGATAAAAATTACATTTGATTTACAATAGAGTAGTTAAGTCATAGCTACAACCAAATATGTTTCAGCTAAGTAGTCAACTACAAATACTTCAAGATATATTTTACCCAAAGTGAAGTGTTTTTTGTGATATTTTATAATTTGAACACATTATTTATTTGTATATTTATAAAAAAAATATATGTAGCAAATTTATTCGGATTTGAGAAACTAAAATAAAATTTAATGTAATAAAGATTCCTTCCATTTATGTTGTATATGTAAGATTCTGTAAGGTATTCTGAATTGTGGGATCGAGTTAAAAATTTAAAATCTAATAAGCATGCTACTTTGAAAATTATATTACAACAAAGTAGCCAAGATTCTTAAATTTATTTAAAAACTTGGTGTTGCACTAGCAACAATACTTCCTAGCATTTTTTTTCAGTATGTTACACAAGTTTATTCTGAAAGTTTTATTTCATTAAACTTTCAGAATGTTTACTAAAGTTACAAATTAATAATAAAAATTATAGAATAGGATTAAAAATGTGTATATATATATATATGAATAAATTTAAGCAAATTTATTATGTGCAAGCAATATAAGTTATCTTAAAAAAGTTGTCTTACTAACAAAAGAAAAAAGTTGAGCAAGTACTAAAATATTATTGTCATAATTTTCTAAGTTACATACCTGGTATATGGATTTCCTTGTATTTAACAGATACTGTGTGCACACCAAGCTCTTTGGGAACAAAATGTACTGCATACAACCCATCTTCAACTTCATTTATTTCTGCATCTTCTGTCACTCCACCAGGTGACGTTACTGTTGCTGTTAGGTCAAATGATGTTATACCTGAAATAAAAACATAACTAATATTAAATATATTCCAAGACTTTTTAATTTCAGCAATAATTTGATAATTTATCTTGAAAATTCCCTGTGATTAGGAATATAATGGGAATCCAATAGGTGCATCAAATATTGGTTTTGGTTCATTAAGATAGCTTATAAGCTGGTTTAACATTAAAACCATGTCTTGGATATGAATTTGAACCCTAGAGTAGCGTATTAAGTCAATGCTTTATAGTCCCAGCACCCTGTAGAAAACTGTGTTTAATATGTGTGGTTTACAAACTTACCTGGCATTTTGAAAGTAAGCTTGCACTCGCTGCCAACTTCAGTAATTGGGACAGCTTCTCTTTGTCTTTGGATTTTCTCTCTTTGCCTGTTTGATCCTTCACCAGCAACCTAGTTAAAAATGTTGATTATTGAAAGCTATAGTAAAATGAGTGTAAGCCAAATAGAAATTATGAATGTGCAGTAGTGGGGCAATAATTATCTTCAAAGTAGGATAGATAGTATTTCAATATTAACCAAACCAAATTTAAAGATAATATCAAAGAAAAGAAAATCAATGGTTTTATAAAGATATTGTGGAGCAGTATTTATCTGCCAAAGTTAAATTATATTGTAAAAAAGCTTACCTATTTAACATTAATGTGTAAAGTGATTTTCTTTTGATTAAAAGCCTTTTTTAAACACAAACACATTTAAAAGCGTGTTATAATTAAACTAATTACAAAAATTATACTCTAATAAACCATAACTTTTAAGACAGCTTATATATATCTATTGTTCTAATTTGGATGAATTTTTTGTTAGCACTTTACAACAAAAAATGAAATAAATGAATGGATCAGAGCTTTTGGTTTAAAACACATTTTTTAGTAAATCAAAAGAATACATGGGTGATCATTTATCTTTGAGCACAGTTATGATTAAAAAGATCAAAATCAAAGAAAACGATCACCAAACAACTGAAATTAAAAAGAGGAGAGAATAGTAAAGCCTATCAACTTATTAGAAAATTGTTCACAACTATACAACTTATTAGAGAACTGCTGAAGATAACACAAATTAAATTTAAATTAGAGCTTTTAGACATACATTTTTCTATCAAAGTAGGTAGAGTTGTGCCCTAAACTTCACAGCCTTCTAGTACATACAAAATTGCTTGACTCCAACTAAACTTTCACTTCAACAGACACAGCGAAAGGTTAATACACGTGTAAAAAGCCACACTGCAACAGCTGTAAGATCCAACACTACCCTCACCAGAAAGACTTTTAATAGTAAGTACACGAAGAAGAAATACTCCATCTGAGGCCACTTGACTGCAACACGTCCAAATTAATCTACAAACTTCAATGTAATTTTTGTGAGGCTGAATAGATTAGACTCACGACAGGACCTCTGAGTATAGACATAAACAATAACCGTTTCGATTCCAACCACAAAAATTTAGATAAAACAGTTTCCTTCTATGCAAACAGCCAGGCTGGTACAAGCCTTTCATGAAACTCGGGCAATACCTGAAGATCTGCACCCCCTCCCCCAATGTTAAAATAAGATTAAGATTTTTTATATTAAGATTCGGGGGGGGATTCTTTAGATTTAAAAAAAATTCTTATATCATGTTATTTGAATTAAAAAGAATTGACAACTTAAACCAATAACTAATTTTACTGAATAAAATGTCCATTTAAAATCATTTATTACTGTATTGTATTTTAAATTTATCACATTTTGCTTTGCTTTCAGCAAAAGTTTAAATTTAAATCAGAGAGATCTAGAAATTCTATTTTATTCATATCTATTAATAGTTAACAAATGTAACAGCAAACATTTCTATATTATAAACTGAAAAAAGGTGCAAAATTGGTATAAAACCTTTTGAAATAATGATTTTGTGTAGATTTAATATCGTCCTTTCAGTTGGTGAAATAAAATTTAAATAGGATAGGATTAATCAGTGAAAACGTACAATTACACCAAGTACAAGTGGGTGAGTACCTGCATGAGCTCTAATTAAATAATAGTTTTTCAATTTGTGTTCAGCTTCTAAATTCACTAACGACAGCATAATTTATTTACATAGTCAGGTGAAAAAGCCGGTAAAAATTCAACTGAAAAAGCATCAACATGAGCGCACATGTGTCGGCAGAGCATGTTGGCCGAGTGGATGTGAAAAAAGTGGGTAGTGCACAAGATCAAACTTGCATGCCTAGTGTATCTTTATGTATAGGTGTGCCTTCTATTACCTATAACTGTACTAATGTGTTTGGTGTGTGCCCTGCTACAGACAACTACCTTAATAAATGCTAATGAAATAATATTTTAATTTGTAAATTTCTTAAAAACCTAGTGCCCCGGACCATGACTGCTAACACCGAACATAATGACTTTGACTCCTGCTACACCATCACAGTACTCTGAGCATTTGCCTATAGCCACTTACAACAACTTTCAGCAAAGGATATTGGAACAAGAATATCAATGGGTAACCAAATACAGACTAACCGCAAGTTTAAACCTGAAATTATATATTTTCAAATATTTTTTATTTATTTATTATTTCAATTATAGTATTTTTTAGTCATATATATATATATATATATATATATTTTCTTGTTAGTTATTAGTTTTTAATCAAGCTATATATCTATTCAAGCCTCCATCCATCCTGTTGAATGAATGGGACCAAACTTCTAGTTTCTAGTTATTTTTCGAATTATTCATGCATTTAGTCCCCTACATCTATCTTTGTGTTTTATGTGTTATTTATGTTCTCCTCTATGTCACTTTAAATGAAAAAGAACTTGATCAGGTGGCCACATGGTTTAAAGGATCACCCTCATGTTTGACTAAACTGCCTATAGCAAGGATCGAGATTTGAATCCCGGTCAGGAGTACCGAGTGTGGTTTTCCCACTCTATCTCCAAGAAAATGTGTGTTAACACTTCCTCTAAATTCAACTTCCTCATCCCTAATTCATTAGCATATTTAGTACATATGTATATAACCTAAATAATTAGTAAGACGCAGTGATACAAATATATATATATATAAAAGAAAAATATTTCAGAAAATGTTAAAACAATGTGAATGTGGGAAGAAGTTGGAAGTATGAAAAGTGTAAGAATAAATGAAGAGAGAAGTGTGTTCGTCCCTATCTAGGCCTAACCTAACCTTTCATGTTGGCTTCTTTAACTATCACTTACTTTACATTAATGTAGTGTTTCTAAACTGTCATATTATACATATCTAAGCCATTAAACAATAATTCAACTAAGCTAATGTGCTATAGCTGAGGAAGGATTAATATTTGAGGAAATTTACCTGCATTTGTGTGGAGGGAGAGTGGAAAACCCACACTTAATACAACCAACCAGGAGTCGAACCTTGAGCTCACCATTCTTGGAAGATTAGTCTAATGTAAGAGTGACCCCTTAGATCATGCGGCCACAGAAGCAGATTAAAATTTTCTTATTACTTCAATATTTTGGCATTATTATGTATGATTCATAGTTATGGTACCGTATAAAAACTTTATAAAACATATCTTGAAATTAAACTCCTTTAACATTATTGACAGTACAATTTATACTACAAACCTAACCTTAGCATATAGCAATACAAATAGAAAATTTCTTTTTCAGAAGCCCCTGGAATTTAAGTGCAGTCTCATATTAAGTGATTTCTTGAGCTTATCTGCAGAGGATGGCAAATTAAATTATTAATATAGTCTAACAGCATGGTATTACATAAATAGTTAGCAAATTCTTGCTTATTAGCACTAGTATATAACTAAAGATGTCACACAGAGCCTGTTGTATGATCATAAAATATATGTTAAAAAGATGATGTCTAAATTAGAACTCTCTCAAAGCACACAATAATCTATTCATGTATTAATGCAGTTAAACTGTATTAGCCATTAGTTTTATATAATACCTTGACTGTAAATGGTGAGCCATCAACATGATGGTCTGCAAACTTCAAATTGACTATGTAGTAGCCAGGTTCTGTTGGCTTGTAGGAGATGTTCAGTGTTCCATCTTCATTATCTTTGCATTGAATTTCTGCTTTACTGGGCCCTTCAATGGACAAAGACAGGCCACCATATCCTAGAAAACAAAACAAATTGGTGCATTTACAAACAATTATAGAAATTATATTAAGAGATGTCATTAAGTTATATTAAAATTAGTTTTAGATTTGGGAAATGAAATTTGGGTTATTAACTCACCAATGTCAGTTTAGTCTGGTTCTAACAGCCATACCCATGTGGAAAAATGCTAGATATAGTCAGATCTGGCAATATCGGATCTGGCCAGATCTGGGAATCCTAGGTCTGTTAAATCTCGGATCTGGACATTTTCACTCCGTTTACCACTTAACAGCAATTCCTTTAATAACTGTGCAGATTCCATATTTATTATTATTATTATTATTATTATTATTATTATTATTATTATTATTAGCACCGCGTCTTACTGCCCGTTCGGGTTACACGCACTTACGCTAATGTGTAATGGTAGGGTGATTGTGAGATGAAATGGAGGACCTACAGTTTAACGTGGAATCCGAACTACGGTGGAGGCCTGGCATTCCCCACATTCACAAAATATCTTGTCAGAGGTGAAGGAAGGGTTTGGTAATCAGATAAATCTGTGCCGGGACCGAGGATTGAACCCCGGCCGCCAGCACAGAAGTCTGACACCTTACCCTTAGACCGCCAGGTCACCAGTCAGATTCCATATTAAATAATGAACAAACTTCTAATATGGAATATCAATAATTCAAACCAATTATTTACTTTAACATGGTCATTATAGCTCTCAAACAATATTCTGTTTGTTTGACCTTGGCTGGTCATGTTTCAAATTAACAAAAACAAAAACACTTCACATTGGCTATTTATATCCTTATCTAGAGTGCACATCGTTGACACACATAAGAATATTATTGTATTTCAATATATAGAAATATTTAGTAGTTAGTACAGGTATAGAATATGGTTTATAGCTTACAACGTGGCTGTCTGCCATAACACTGCTAAAACTAGCTATACCCTGATTTTTGTTGGAAGAACAGTAGAAAAAATTCAAACATATTTCTTTACGGAAAATATTGACAACATTTCTTCATACTACTTGTGTTATTTTATAGTTATTAATAGTATATATCAAAAGAGACAGCTGCAGATAACATGACTTTATGTACTTTATATATGAATATATTAAAATGGTTTTAGTAACTTTAGTAACTAACTTCTACTGTTCTTCCTGCCAAAATCATACTATAGTAGAGGTTTTCAACCACATTGGTAAAATGTGCTTCTGCTAAATAGAACTAAGCTAAATTTTAGAAATGAAAAAGCCAAAAAACATATATTCAAATGATTTTACAAATGTTAGATAATATTTTCATTATGATTTTAAGAAATTATGTAAATAGAGTTTTATATTTTATGCAAGTTATTTAAATTTAAATTTAAGATAATTTAACTATATTTTAGATTAAAGCTTAAACTATTCACTTTTATGTAAAGCAACATTCAATGTTTTTTCCACAGTAATATAAATGGTTAGTAATTTTAATGTTGAACAGGTTAAGCCAAATCTTGGACATGTCTATGGCCAGACCTTGTTCAGATCAGGTCATATCAAACCAGATATGTCCATATCTGTAGCAGAGCTGACCAGATATGGGGCAGATCTGGCCAGATATTATTTTTCCGGAATGGGTATGTATGGATTAAATCATCAATGCCACACAAATGATTTTTACGTGGAGAGAAATGTTTGAGCATGATGAACTTTACTTTGATTATAATGTACTTTTGAACTAGGCCATTTGCAATTGGTCTTACTCTAGCTGTAAGTTTCAAATATGATACAAAAGTCTCCCAAAAAAAAAAAGTATTTTTGAGACACCTAGATAAGTATGACCAAACTATCCATACAAGTAACTGTCCCCCAGTACTACTTATCCTGCATGATTCCACTATGGCACAGCTTAAAAGATAAGACCATAATGCAGTTTGTCAAGCGAAGACCGTTACCTTAGAGGGTGGATCAAGTGTACATTCTCATTACCTGCATTTCTTGTATCTACAGTGAAGGTGTTGTCCACGTGTGTTTTTCCTTCCTTAAGTGCAGTTCCTGTCACTTTCACTTTCTTTGCGTCGCCAACTTCTCTCTCACCTACATTGATTTTGAAAGGTGAATTGGCAATGTGTTTGCCAATCTTCTTTACAGAAACTAAATGTTCTCCTACTTCACGTGGTGTGAAAGAAATGCCTGAAAGAATAAATAAGAAATTTTACTGTACAAGTATATACTACAATAAAACCTCAATAAAACCATGAACTTAAAGAGAGATATATATTCATTTGTGGTTTTATAGACGTTTAATAGACTGGAATTAGTAGTAACCGCTAGCCATATCCAGATGGAACTTAAATCAATAAATGTCATTATACAATTGTGTTATTCAGCCATACAAATAATGTGTTGATTTGAAAGGATTTTACACCACAATTTTAAGACCTAGGTTTTACTTCAGCTTTGTCTTATTCTAACCACAGCCTAAGCAATATTTGTTATCATAAGCGCTGAAACTAGGGAGGGCATGAGTACTTTGACCTCCTCCCCGATGATTGCTAGAGGGATGGGACAATTTTTAGGAAAAAATGGTGGAAAGAATTAATCAGAATTAATCATGATACTTGAGACCAGTAACACTGAAAAAGTTTAAGTGTTCTCATCCTTTATTTGCATGGCTAAATATATTAGTTCCAATGTTTTGGTCAAACAAATTAGTATTTTATATTAAAACAATGAATTTATATTTATATGAGAAATGTAAATAAGTGTAACCTTTTTATAAGCAAACTTTTAGTTCAAACAAGTTCTGATGTTTTGATCAAACAAATTATGGATCTATATTAAAACCATGAATTAAAAAAGAGCAATACATATCAGGCTGAAATAGTGTTAACTGTACAAATTATTATGTTCATGAAATTGGAATATTATTGGTTACGAAATGATTTCCTAAGGCTGGGATCAAGAACTTTTCTCCACTTTTTTTTTACTTTTCTTCAGTCCTTTTTCAACGTTCTTATACATATAAACACATTATTTTTTAAATATACATATTTACGCACACACAAAACCTATCAAATAGTGGGTCAGTGGTAGAAGGTTATATTTGAATACTTTTTTTTTACTCAAAATATCTCAGCATGGATGTAACATCATTTTGCCTCCCCAGTCAAATGTTTCTGTGGACACACCCATCATGGTCTGACCTGATTGTGTTATTTTGAGATAGTCAATCAGTAGGTTTATGTGATGAGCTATTTCTTTGGGAAGTTTAAGAACATAAAAGGTCTCTCAAGAAATTCTCTTCTGAAGCAAGATCATAAGTGAAAGTTAATTTTAAAATCAACATATCTAAATAAACGATATTATATATTAAAATATGACTTAATAGTTTTAGAGTACAAATTAACCATAGTAACTGTCCATTTTTTTTTTCAGGTAACAGGAATACTTAAGTTAATTTGCCTTATACCCGAATTGAGTGAGAACTAAACTATTAGTATGGTTGTCGTCTTAAAGTTCTCTAAACTAGGTTAACACATGGATCCTCTGGGGAGACAACTGAAGTAAGGGGCATAGAGAACAAACCCCAGCTCAATATGAAGATAGTATGGCCAATTAAAAAAAATGTAAGGCTAATTTAATTTATACAACTGTAGTGTAGTATTGTTACTTTAGCAAGCAATAAATAAAAGCACTTTTTAAAAAAAAAAAATTTCAACTACATATTTGAAATAGTTTAAAAGTAACCAGACTTGTAAATATTTTCAAATTTGTAGCTGTAAACAACAAACTCTTTTTAGTGTATTCATAAATTTGAAAAATAGCACCTTGACACAGGAATTGAACCCAGGAGTTTTGGCTTAGCGCCCCAATGCTCTTTGACCCATAACATTCAATATTAAGTATGAACGAAAACCATACAACTGTTTCAGATTGGTGGTCAGGGGAACACACGCGCAAACACATGAGGACAGACAGAATTGTAAAATCCACTTTTTTGGATTCGGACAAACATAAAACATAAAGGTAAAAAAGTTCATTATTATAATACTTTCTATCTATATAATAAAGTAAAAAATGAGTTTCCAAATATTTTAAACAAAGTTTGGATTTGAAAGTGATAAGTGTTGAATTATAACGAGAAAAGGTTTATGTTCAGAGGTTGTAGACCAATTTAGAATAACTAATTAGCAGTTTTTTAGGTTTATCAATAATCATAAATAAACATATTACAGACTACGAACAAG
The DNA here is from genome assembly GCA_902151425.1 of Timema shepardi. NCBI lineage: Eukaryota > Metazoa > Arthropoda > Insecta > Phasmatodea > Timematidae > Timema > Timema shepardi. Next base: position 118,782 of record CABFVX010001755.1, read on the forward strand.
AGACAACAAAAGCATACGTGTGTGGCAACAATCATGTTACTACTGTCTCTCCTCAGTCCCATGCACACACAACAGTATCACTTCCATTGTACACACACCTGCGCACCACAGATGTCACTACATTTATATTCGCTCTAATATAAATTTACCTACACTTCAACAATAAGAAAATGGAACTGTGAAGCGTGTATGAAAAAACAAAACGATAAGTTTATTTGTTTCGATCTAGATATGAGCCAAATATTCTTTCAGGTTTGCTATCCTCCATATTATGTACTTTACATTACTGCACATCGTTTCCAATTTATAATATACAAATCTTAGTTATAAACAAATTTGAAACTCACCAATGTTGCCATTAGGAAGCCTCTTGAGAAAACATGGTTCTTCCAAACCACTTGGAGCCTGTATGGAAGCATTTAATGATCTGATATCTGCATCAGAAACTTTTCCTGGAAGTGATACTTCACTACAAGATCCAACAGATATTTGGTTTCTTTTCCTTCCTTCACCTGAAAAGATATACATATTTTTATTTGCTGTACAAAAAAATAAGGAATGTTACTGGAAATTTAAATCATCCCACACATTTTATTTCACTCACCCTGTTTTTGTTGAACTACAGTTTGCATCTATTTCCTCTAGTAGTGTCAATAAAGAATAATAAAACATATCCGATAAACTATGTTTATGATATTAAGCTTTGTATTTGAATGGATACTTTTATAATATTTACGTATGATTCATTTTAATAACAGGATAGTAAAATGAGTACATAGAAAATTTTACCTTGACTCACTTCAAAATTATAATAAATCACAACAAAGGTGAACTTTATGAATGCATTTAAAAAGGTTGTGTTATATTAAAAATCAATAAAAGTAACAAAAAAATACAGATTATATAAGAAATAAAACTTTCCCTTAAATTTTCTTGTGGTATCATTTCTTTTGCATCCACAACTATTAGAAAATGGAACATGATCTATCATACTTCCTTATTGATTACTGGACTTATAAACATATTCCTAATGAAATGGTTAAATCATTTCTAAAATATTTGACCACGATTGCAGAAACTCTTTTTATGGAATAACAAAACGGTTTCAGGAAGAATGAATCCTGTATTGACTGTATATTCACTGCATCTAAATAATAATTAAGAAACACAGAGAATAAAGCATTCTCACAGTAGTCGTACAAAACAATGTGAACTAATGCTTAGAAAGGCATCATAAAACACCTGGTAAGAACTGAACAGAGTATAAATATGGAAACAGTAAAAAAAAATAATTTGAGGTTTGGAACCAGTGAGGGGAAAAAAACAAAAAAAAAACACAAGAGGTAAGAAAAGGGTGTCCTATGTCACCCACTTTATTGGGAATACACCTTTCAATATATTAATGTTAGCAGGCGATCCAGGCAATCAGGTTATTTATTTTATCTAACTCTGAAGACCATTTACAAAAAACAATCTTTTGTTTGAGCAAAATAACTAAGGAATCTGATTTAACCTTCTTAACAAATAAAAATAAAATATTTGTATTTATGAGTACAAGGCCTCTTAAAGCAAAAATTGTTGTTGATGAAATTATATTGGAGTAGATGTCTGGTTTAGACTATATGGGATGTCACCTCTCTTATGATCAATATAAGGATCAATAAATCAAACTTACGAAAGTCCTACAGCTGCTAGGCACAATGAAACGCAAATTACTAAAAAAAGTAAGAAAGTAAACTTTAATTCAATTTTTTATATATATATATATACATACACACTTCTAGGTAGAAGAAGACAGAGGTGACATAGAATGCGCTGGAAGGATCAGATTCCTGGAGGGGGAACAGTCTAAATAAAAGCCTAATATTAGATTTATATGAAGATGATCTAATAGAGCACTTTTGAGTTGTAAAATTCAACCATGCTTGTATAGCTTTTATCACACAATAAGAGTAACAGGTCATGCCTCATGAATAAAATATTCAGTTTTCTATTTACATATTTTTGCCATAAATTATTTGTCAGTTTTTATTTTATAATAACCAGTTACTATTACAACACAAGTTTCAGCAAACTAGAAAAATTCGGAGACACCTAAGTAAAATAACATTCAGACTTATAAAGTTTTATAAAGAAACACAACTGACCTGTGATCTTTGTAACATATGGACTGCCTTTAATATGTTTGTCTCCGAACTTTACAGATATTTTATACTCCCCAGGAGCAGTAGGAAGGTATGACACAGAAACGGTTCCATCTTTATTGTCATGGCAGCTGATCTCTGCTTTACTTGGGCCTTCAACTGCCAAAGACAAACCCCCTAGAGACAAACAAAGCAAACATCTATTTGCAGAATTTAAAATTAATTTCTATTGTAGTAAATATTTTAGTATGCTTCTACTACTAAACACTAAAATAATTCTTAATATAGTTAGAACGTTTTTGAAAACTTTTGCCACAAAACAACTAGGTGAAACAAACAACCCTTGGTTAGGTTTTTTTTTGTAAGCATGCTTCACTACCCATTTGAGTTATAGGCCTACAGTATGTATTAATTATGCTTATGTGTTAGAGATAAGGAAGGTTGACTTTAGAGGAAGTGAGCCCTCATTTGCAAGGGGACAAAGTGAAATCATTTATGAAAAGTCACCCTCAATACACCTGAACATAATTAGAGCTTCGATCAACAGTCCAGTCTATTGCGAGAGGGGCGATTTAGACCACTTGACATCTAAAGCCGGTTTGGATTTGTTTTAAATTTTCCAACTAGACGCTAGTGAAAATTATTTAAATCACTGTGCATTTATCTAAAGTAAACTTTAAGATTTCAGTGAAGTGAGATTTTCATTTTAAGTTAGGAATTACAATTATTTAACTTAAAAAAAAACCTATTTACGTTGTTAAAATTATTGACAGCTTCAATATGACTTCATAATGGTTAAGTATCAAGTCTAAATAATTCAAAATGCTGTTAAATATAAGCTGCCCAACCGAAAAAAAAAAGTTTGGAATATAGTTGCGTGTTGATGTGAAGAGGTTTATAATGAGTTTCAGAGTATTGATTCATACTGCCACCCGGTGGGTGTTTAAAAACAGAATATTCTTAAAAGGTTTTTCATTCGAGTCTAGCAATGGGTTAGTTCTTCTCTAACAAATAATTTTGTAAATTATTTACAGTTCTGTAACACTAATAAGATGCTAACCTGATTTAAACTAATGCTGTTTTATACTAAAAATTACAGTTGGAATTATTCCTTTTGTACTTCTAAATACTGTTATAAAACAACAGGAATGATTAGGTATCAACAGTATACATTCACGGTAGGAATTGCTCTCTGAAAGGTCCTTTTTCCTACCAATATCCTACTATATAATAGATTTCTGGTAGGGAAAAAGGCCTTTCAGAAAACAACTCCTACCGAGAAAACAGACTTTAAATGGCAGGAACAAATAGTAAATGCAATAGAAGCTAACAGGTAAGAATGAACAGATTGTATATATCCACAAAATGATATAGCTTAAATTGTATTCTACAATGGTCTTTTGAAAATGGAATGTCTATTAATAAATCTAAGACTAAAGCTATATCTTTTACTAGGAAAACTAATCCTTTCTTTTTAACTTATAAATTTGGCAATGAAAACATAGCTCACACCCTTTATATTAATGATCTTGGTGTTCTTCTGGATAACAAACTTTATTTCCACTATCATGTTGACCATGTGATTTCCCAATCATTGAAATTACTTGGACTTTTTAAATTTATTACTTCAGCATTTAAGAAAGTTGACTCTATTTTATGTCTGTACTATGCCCTGGTCAGATCTAAGTTAGAATATGCTACTGTTGCTTGGAATTCCATTACCTTAACTGACTCTCTTAGGTTGGAAAACGTTCAAAGAAAATGATGTTGCTGTGTGTTATGATAAATTCTTTACTATCCGGATTTATTACAATTATGACAGACCTCGAAACCTCTTAGGGCTCCAAACTCTCTGCTTGCATATACTTTATTGTGATGCCCTTTTTGTTTTTAATATTTTCAATATCAACATTTCTTACAAATTTGCTCTTGATCATGTAGGTGTTCATATCCCTTCTCGAGGCTTCTCGTATTCCAAAATTATTTTATCTCAATAGCTCCTATAAGGTGAGAGAAAGAGACCCTATAGGTCGTTGTATCCATAGCACCAATTCTATATTTGTCGAATTCGACTTCTATCATAAAAGGAAAGCTAAACTCGGAGAGTAATTTAAAGAACTCCCATATCAATAATCTATCATGTAGAGGCTCTGCCTATGATATTTAAATTTACAATATTCTGAATTATCTTTTGCATAATGTTACTGCTTTTAACTATTCTTTAGTTATTGCTATTATTGCTATTTTTTATTCTTATTCTTATTAATAACTTTTTTTTTAACTATTCATCAGTGTATATAATTATTTAGCTATTATTGTTTTTCTTATTTTCTAGTGTGATTATTATTTATTTGTAAGGTACTTGTGTACTTCTCAGTGCTTGCCTGTTATAGGTCTTACGACTGTTGGCCAGCACTATAATAAAGGAAATTATTATTATTATTATTATTATTATTATTATTAGCACCGCGTCTTACTACCCGTTCGGGTTATACGCACTTACGCTAATGTGTAATGATAGGGTGATTGTGAGATGAAATGAAGGACCTACAGTTTAACGTGGAATCCGAACCACGGTGGAGGCCTGGCATTCCTCACATTCACAAGATGTCTTGTCAGAGGTGAAGGAAGGGTTTGGTAATCAGATAAATCTTTGCTGGGACCGAGGATTGAACCCCGGTCGCCAGCATAGGGATATAGCTTATAATTATACACTTGTTAAAGCTGTGCAGTAAAATGCTTACTATCGATTGACTAGTGAAAGTTATACGCATAAATTAAATTATTATTTTAAATTTTGAAGAATTTATTTATGTAAACTAAGTAAAGCGATTTGTCAGACAAAAGAAATTAATCACTAACATGTTCCAAGTAAAAGTTAAGTTTTGCTCTTTTAGCTCAGACGTGAAATGTCTTTTTTTTTCAGAGCTCTACTTGAAGTAGACGCCACCCTTAAGGTGGATCATTTTTGTCTCCCTTCAAGGCTTTAGTTTAGATTTAGTCCCGAAAGGGTAAGGTTTTGGAGATTTTTAAGTCAAGGATTTATTCTATTCAGTGTGAAAATATTCTTACCGGTAGGTGAGGCCCTTAGGCACCCTTTTACATGGTCTTATATAGATTGTGTGTGTTACTTCAGAAAAGTTACTGTGTTATTTTCTAGAGGCGAGCAAGTAAAGCTCATTTTCACTTTGTTCTTGATTTCTGTGTAACGCCCTAGCTTTAAAACCACAAGGCCACAACCTGTAAACTTTGTTCTATTAGATTACTTTAATTTTTACAAATAAATCTGCTTTCCGCTTTAATTCATTGATTTAGTGTATTTTATAACTAACCAATATAATAGCATGGCTATTTAAACTATTAGAGTTGTTCATTCCCATTCACTACTGCTAGAAATTATTTGATTTACTTTTCATTCCTACTCACTACTGCTAGAAATTATTGTATTTACTCTTCATTCCTAATAAAAACCGCTAGAAAATATTTAATTTGCTTTGAATTCCTACTGAAAACTACTTGACATTATTAAACTTGTTTCCTTATTCATTCATGTTATATTCTCATAGGTTTACAGTTTATTCTAACTCATTGTTGCCATTTACAAATTACATTTATATTTACTGTTAATTCATACTCATTTTTGTTAGCTACTAACAAAGTTGATATGAAATCCTTCTCGTGCCAACTAGTTGCTATTGAAATGACTATTGATTCCTTCTTGGTCCGACTAAATTTAATGTTCATTCCTACTAGTTCTTATAAAGTGACAATTTGATAGACACTTTGAATATATAAAGTGAAATCAACTTTGGTTTATCAACTTCAGTTTATGAATGGAAAATTAATTGATCAAACACCATCTATTGGTTTTGAATGCAACAATTAAAAGCCTATAAAGTTACAAATCAAGTGAATTAGCTAAATTGAATATCATCTCTTTGAATACTGTGTTTTATTTCTCGGATCTTAACAAAACTTAAAATTATTTTAAATTACAAAAGTAAATGCTAGTTTACCAGCTCCTGCCCCTTTTGTTGAGATAGTGAAGTTGGAAGGCTCTCCGCAGACTCCATGGGTTAGCCCTGATCCATATGCGGTTACATAACCACTGCTGATAGAATCCACATGGAATTTGAATGGAGAACCTGAAACAGGAGGATCAATGATATAATATATCAGTAGATACATTTTCCAGAATTTCCTTAGGCTAAAATAAGTAGCTAGATATTTTATATGTGACAGCCAGAGCCCTGACTTCAATGACCTAAAAATGGCAAAAAAATTACCCATAAAATGACACTTAAATCTAATAGATTACTTCAAATTTACAACATATTGATACAAATATAAACGAAAATTTGTAATAAATGCACATATTACTAAATCAAACACACACTTTACAAGTGGAAACTAAAAAATGTACGTGCAATGAAAAACCTCTAAACTTTTGCAGTCTGCAATATGATTTATTTCAGGTTTAATTGTAGTGTTTCATCAGGAATATGTATTTTCCAACAATGCAAGTAATGAAGAAACAAAGTTCATTGCCTACATTATCTTGGAATTCTAACAAATGTGTGTTGAAATTTATTTATGTTGAGTATTTTTGCATTTACAAAACATTTATATTATTTGAAATATACTTATTCAATATAAATAACTGAATTGATTCAAAAAGACCACAAACCGAGAAAATTGGACCTAAAAATCCCAAATGACAAAACACGACAAAAATTTCACAAAAAAAAGGACCATAAATAGAAATTATGGTGCTCATAAACATTGGATGTAAGGGGGCGG
>CABFVX010001755.1:125752-136427 GCA_902151425.1 Timema shepardi
AGACATGTCATAAAATACAAACTCTGGTGTGGTGATGGGGGATGAAACATTGTTTTAATAATAGATTGAATAGTTAAGCTATTATATATTTTAAATATGGTTGTATCCGCATCTAAATACCATATTCATTAATTGAAAAATGACAACCGAACCGGGGAATTGAACCCGAGGCCTTTGGCATAGTGTGCCAATACTCATACTCTAATCTCAATGGTTAGATTGCTATCCAGGAATCATTGAGGGTCACCTTCCACTCATATTTTAAGGCATAGTATGTGATGGACGTGCAGAAATCATCGCATGCAAATGTGTGATCAATTAAGAACATGAGCTATCAGATATCGAGCCAACCATCTACTTCGTGGTTGGCGTTTTGCTGCCAATAGTACAATGTATGCATTCACATATCATGATGAATTAAATAGCTAAGCTATCATATTTGTTAATTACAGTTATAGCTGCATCTAAATATCAAGGTGGAAAATGACCCTGGGTACAGGACAATTCCTGGATAGCTCAAAGCCTCAGTGGTTAAAGCATATGCATAGTAAGCGAAAGATCCCGGGTTCAATTCTCATGTCCAGGTGTTACTTTTCAATTTAAAGAATTGATTTAATAGTGTAACGTAATAATTTAAATTAAGTTAACCCTATAATAAACAAGAATAAGTACCAAAGAAAAAACAATTTAAATCTATATTGTGTTTGCCTAGTAGAAATGTTAGGATATTATTTCAAACATTCAATAGAAATGCCAACTATTTTAAATAAAAATGTGTGTTGAAATTTATTTAGAGCTATAACTAGAATATCAATGTTGTTGAGATTATTATAGCAACCATTGGGATTTGTCGATGCCATGTTGAGCTTCTAAAATTGTGATGGTTTGGAGGTATGTTGGTAAGACGTTAAACATATGAAGAAGCTCATTTTAAATCATGTTGAGAACATACAGCACATTATATAGGAATGTTATTATAACCATATAAACCATGAAGGTATTATTTTGGAATGTGTTAAACTAACATAGGGTTAGATCTACACTACAGAAATATTGTGACCATGTATAAATAAAATAGCAAACAAAACCAGTCATAATGGTTATATGTGATCAACAGAACGAGGATTTTGATGATCTAAAAATGATCAAGGAAATTACTCAATTTTTTAAAAATCAACCAAATTTTTCTTTTTAATTTGAACAAGAACTCATAATAAATGTACAGTAGCCTCATGGCTTCTTTGGTGCTGACTGACAGCTCACAGCTGACTTCTGACAGTCAACATTTAGGTGTATACCCAAATTTTGACTGTCAGAAGTGACAGCTGCTAAACACATGTTTTTGCAGATCATATGGTTCGACGTAGGGATACATAAATTGGTATGGTAACTTTTCAAAGCCGTCACTCAGCGCCAAAGAAGCCATGGGGCTACTATACACGGCTAAATCACATACTCACTTTACAAATTATTTTGCATTTTACTAAATATAATATTGATTTACAAATATCTAATTCAGATGTAGTAGCTATCCCAACACAGCCCTCTTCAGCGTCTCAACAGGAATGTGTATTTTACAATCAAACAAGCATGGAGGATGTAAAGTTCATTGACCACATTATCATTTTATTATGACAACTGTGTGATGAATATATATATATATGAGCGTTGATGCATTTATAAATTATCATTTGTATTAAAAGAAATAACTATTGAACATAGTTTCTGAGCTATAAGCAAACATAATTTTTTTTATCGAGTATTATATTTTGAAATATTAGTGGAGAGAGATGCTATTTGTTTACTCAATGGATAGTATTTCATTTAACAAATATTACCAAATTTTAGTAAATGTCTAAGGTGTCGTTTAAAAGAAGTTATAAAGTTTGAAAGTTGAAAAATCAAACTTAGTTTTCTCTAATTAAAGTTTTAGTTAAAATGTCCTCTAATTATATTGATAATATTTATAAACACTAAATAAATAATGCCACACGAAAAAATAAAATCATCAAGAATGTTCAGTTGTACTAGAATTTCAAAGCTCTAGATTTAGTGCTTAGGCATAACTAAACTAAAATAATTAATTAAATTTTTTTAAAGCTCTAAATATAATTTATATTTTGTATACAAGAAATATAATCAATTTAATAATGTGAATATGATTTTTTATTAAATACAAATAAAAAACTAAATATATTTAAATGCTTAGATTTAAAAAATTATTATCGAAAGTTGAATTTTGTGAAAGATTTGATTATTTAAAATTAAATTAATTGGGAATTTGTAAACAAACACATTTTGTAATTAAAATGTTATGAATTGAAATTATGCCAACATAAATATGTAACCAAACCATGTGCTGTTAGATGTAAGGATATAGAACCCTCGGTAAGCATAATCCCGTGCCTCTTAAATCCTTTTACATTTTTCGAGGTTAAAGTTATTTCCAAACTGACAATATATTTGGGAGGTATCCTCTTTAGTTCTTGTGGTAGTCTTCTTAGTCAAATAGCACCATTTCCTGAAGAAAGAATTGAAGGAGCTTTTTAAAACTATCAGAGAGCCACTCTTTAGTATCACGTGTCTATTCTTAATATGTTAGATACATCATGTTAATAATCATGTTCTTGACATTTATATTTTGATTTCAAATTGAGATATCTACTAATAATTTATCCTTGGATTTGAGATTGATATTTCTCATTGGTGATCAAGTTAGAAAGAAAACAAATGAATACCATTATCAATAATGCATTATATTTATGAGATTAACTGTCGTTCATGTAGGCTATGGATTCAGTTTCACAATATATGTAAAAATGTAGTCTATGACATCAATTTCATAATCTATGTAAAAAAATACTTACATCAATCAGCTTGAGTTCCAAGAACGAACTCCCCTTAGTATATGTGGCCAGGATTCGAGCCCAACTTTACCATCACCAGTAAGCCACTCTAATACGAGTGTGATGCCTCAGACAGTGCGAGTACCAATGAACCAATGCAGGTATATTTTGTTTACACAACGCACTGGCTTTCTATAGCTTTCATAATATATTCTCTCGACCCTCAGAGAGAGAAATATTGTGATAAAAAAAAATTAATCTCAAGATGTTGATAAATGTCGACGTTCCATGATCCACTGAAACCGATAGGGTGGTTTTCATGATGCTCTGTGTGTATCTCAGTCTAGAGCAGAAACCATTTTACCAATTAGGCTAAAGCTTGGTATCTAAAGTTTTCATAAGGTTTCCCAGAGGTCATTTTTGAATTATATATCCAACCCTAACATTAAGGTTAGGTTACTAAAGGACAAACAAATAAAAAAACCTATTTTCTCAAAATCTGCCCTAATGATTTTGATTTAATTTTGTATTTAGGCACTGCATAGCATTACAAACAAAATGGCAGTTCTCATTTAGCTCTGAAAATGACAATAAGGGTACTTTACATAAACAGGAATTTCCAATTTTGATCATATCTCTGGAAATACTTGAGTTACGAAATAACTTATCATTGCAAAACTGTTATACTATTTAAAATATATTTTTATAAAACCAATGGTGTCTCAATTATAAGCAAACATACATACATACATACATACATATATATTTCATTTTATTTTCTGGAGCTCTTTTAAAGTTAAATTGATTGTTATGGTTTTTAGTGGACAGAGATGTTCCTCCTTCAATGATTCATTAACAGTGTATATTATTTAATCTATGTCCTTTGTTAGAGTGTTTATGTAGCAATGAACTCAAATTAGTTTCACAGATATTACGAGTTTTTAGAAAATGTCTCTATTTTAAGATAAAAAAGAGAAAAAGTTTCTCACCTGGCTAATGAATTCGAGGCTATTAGAACTCAGTAGTCAGTTTAACATCATGAAGTCACAAACAGCAAATCCCAAAGAATCATGAATATTTCTTCAATGAAAGATGATAGTTTGGCATATGAGAATTCATTCAAAGAAACCCACTCAGATCTTTACACCTTGTTGACAATGCAAGTATTGACAGAAAATGAAACAAATGATATCAGTACTAACCGTGTTGGCAATGTGCAAAATTTGTTTAAATATGTTTTCAATAAACGTTTGAACAAGGGAGAAAAAAGTGAACGGGATAACATGTCAAAAGCACAATTGAATACTTTTAAATGCACGTGTGCATCAAATACTGCTCATCGTTCTAATAGGGAAATATAGGTGCGAGAGGAAAGAGGACTACTACATTTATTTTTTTATTGCAGCAAGAACTAGACCAAGACTTGATATGAAAGAGTGCAATGGAAATATGAGTTTTCAGTTATAGAAAGAACACTATTTTAATCGATGGATCTATGTTGTTACCATATGATAAATCAATAGTTATGAATTGGTTGGAAGAGATGTGTTCAGAGGTAGACGACAACAATGTGCCAATAAAGTTGGCCACTTAACTTTTAAAAAAAGGTTTTATAAGAATCAAAAGAATTATAATTATCATTATTATTATTATTATTATTATTATTATTATCACCGTGTCTTACTGCTTGTTCAGGTTATACGCAAAGAGAGAAGGAATATTTAGGCAAAGAAGATCATGGTAACATTTGATCCTATTATGAAAGGAAAAACCCTCATACCTGATTGTCTCATATAACATAGCCAAGAGGAAGCAAATACACTCAAGATAAGTCATGCAAGTACCTTTATAACATACGCTGAGGTTGTAGTGTCCACCCTTTAGAGCGATGTGCTGATTTTCTTGATCCTATTTATTATATATTTGCCATCCAACACCTATTTTCTCACTGGGAGAGTCAAAGACTTAAGAATAATCAAGATAAGTCTAATTTGTGACAAACTAGGTGAGAAGCAAGCTGAGGCAATAGTGGCATTTTATGTTTTTTGCAGGGTGCAATCTCACTATAAAATCTGCAGTAAGAAAAAAAGAATGGAGCTTTAAAGTCTTCATGGAATGTAATACTGATATACTCGAATTGCTATCAAGTTTAGGTAAGACCTATGATTCAAGGACAACTAAAACCCTGGGCTTACTTCAACAATCGTGTGTAGGCTATACAAAAGCAAGTAACACAGCACCGTTGAGAGTCATTATGGTGATACCTTTCTGCACTCAATTGTACCAACATGAGCAGCTCCCTCCTACACATGAATCTCTGCTGGCAATGATTATGCATGCTCAGTATGTCATCAGTTTACTCATGGAAAACAGTGAACCATCCTCAACTCCCCTTTTGTCCGAGTTTGGTTGGACTGTTAAAAATGGTGGAAAACTTGTTCCAGTCAAATGCAACCAATTACTAGTACCTCAGACTGTCCAAATTCTGATAAAATGTCAATGCAAATAAACTATCTTGTATTTCAAATAATTTCATTTATTTGATCAAAATTATCAATTTATGCATAAGTATAGTAGCCTCGAAGTCATTCTCATGGAAAAACGAAAATTTTCATTTTGTTTGTGATGTTAAACAGTGTCTAACCACAAAATTTATTCAAAATCGTTTGAGCGGATTTTGAGAAAATCGATTTTTTCTCTTTTTGCCCTTCAATAAACTACCCTTAAATTTAGGGCTGGATATCTAATTCCAAAAATTTCTTGGTCACCCATATGAAAATCCTTGATACCAAGACTTTGCATGATCGGTAAAATGATTTTGGTTATAGTCGGAGATACAGACAGAAAGAAAGCTACCAAAAAACCACTTTTTCGGTTTCAGGGGTTATAAAACGTAGACATTTATCAAAATCTCGAGTTCGATTTTTCTGATGATCTTAGAGGAGTCAATAAAAAATTAGACGCTTGCACAACTGCTATATGTTGCTGTATCAAAAACAACTTTGTTGGTATTCTGACCATGAATGTTTCAATCAGAAGAAACCCAGTGAAGACAGTGACACTGGGGAGTTTCCTTAGAGGACAGGCCTATCTATATATGTATAACTATTTTATTCTTGTACCTTTTTAATAACAGCAATAACTAGAGTGAATTTATTTTTTTAAATGTACTTAAACATTATTGTTTCTAAAGATAACAAATATTTTAACCAAATGACATTCATTTTGTGAGCCAACAAATACAGCAATATATATATATATATATCGTGTGTTTTTATTACGTATAAATTTTACCATTTTTGTTAAAATATGTGACCCTGAGAAATTAAAATTGATGTCAAAAACAAATATAAGTTGCATATTGTCATAAGTAAGTTGTGACTTACAATTTAGATCATATGAATTGAAAGTAATGTTTTTTGGGTTCAACTACAAATATTCCACAAAAGTAAACATTTGTATCATGATTTTCAGAGAAACAGTTACATTTAGCGAAAAATCAAATACGGTCGCTTTCTTATTACAAATTGTATGGGCTTTGACATTTATTTTAAACTTTTTTTTTTATAAACTTACAATTTCAGAAATAGTGTGAAAACTAGTTTTAATCCACCATTTTCAAGATGGTGGCCATAATGAGCAGAGGACAAAATTGGGACATTTTTTATTATATTAGAATGGCGTTGTTTACTTTTAATAGTGCTTAACAACTTTCCACAAACTGATCAAAACTAACATGAATTTTAAATGAAACAGATTTTTTTTAATGCCCCCTATACTGTAAAAATAATACCTAATATACTCCAAAATGTTTAAAATAAAACTGTGCTATTGCTTGGTAGTAAGCTGTAGAAATAATCAAATTTGCGGAAATATTTTATCATGTTTTTTTTATGTCAAATAAATTTAAAGCTGATTATTTTTAGTTGTTTTATAATAAGATTTATTGTTGAATGTTAACTGCAATGCAACTATTGACTCGGTGAAAAATATCTAGACATCTTATAAGGCACACTGCTGTGTCCTTTTCATTCATGAATGCTGTGACAAATTGTATTTGTATGAGAACTATGGCAATACAGACGTAGATAAACAAAGTACCACTTTGAAAATTGGTAGTGCTATAAATCCCATCACCATATAAAATATAAATAGATTAATGTTTGTATTACTCCAAGGCAAAAAGCATGGAAAGGCACAAAATACAAAAACGGGGCATTTTGTTTATTTTATGTAATTTAAATAATTTTATTTAATTTTTAAATGGTTTTAGCAATTGAGTAAAATAACATTTAAAGCTTTTTTTTTTAAAAAAAGTTATATGTACGTTAGTGTAAAAAATAATATATTGTTCTGTGCCATATCATTATATATTTTCACCTAGGGTATATAATATAAGTTGTCTATTCAGAGATTTACAACAGCTTGTATTTTGACAGTCAAAATACAAATATTATTAACATGGTTACACTTGTGGCACACAACAGTTTCAGCCTATATACAATTACATTAAAGATTAGATTGATTGATGAGTCACCTACAGGTGCTACACTATCACTTCTTCCCTGAACTCAACTGTGGTCTGTGTGCAAATTTCAAGAACATTGGGAGTGGTATGGGTGGTTTCTCACAAGTGAATCTCCTTGTGGTTCTCTCATCCTCCAGCTATGCTTAAGTGGGTTTAAGGTATAAAAGTTTGGTAAACAAATCTGACAAATGTGTGAATGTAATAAGAAAAAACAGTTCCTAATGTATCTCTTGAGAACTTTTTTTGCTTGTAATACTTTTTATTAATCCTATGTCAAATGTATGTTTATGTTTTTTAGGTTTTGACAGAGTTTAAATATAACCTTAGAATTCATGAACTCTGTTGATTCTTCAAGCACTATCTAAGAGTGTATAGTAAAAAGATTTTAATACATTTCACACACCCATTAGCTTGTTTTGTACCAAGAAACATCTTCTGTCCTCTTATAGGATATTGAATGTAATAAAAACCAAAGGTGGTTTGAAATGTTAACAGATATGGTGTTACAGTTTTAGTTACAGTGCTAAGACCCGCCTCGGTGGTGTAGTTAGCTAACGCGCTAGTCGTGTTGAGCTCGACTGCTGAGGACGGGGAGATCGAGGTTCGAATAGGGGTTTGTTCCTAAATGGTTTTCCACTCTCACTCCACGCAAATGCGGGTTCACTTCATCTAATTCAACCTTCCCAATTCATAATCCATTAGAGTAATTAGTACTTATAGCGTATAACCCGAACGGGTAGTAAGACGCGGTGCTAAATATTTTTATTATTATTATTACAGTGTTAAGGCTTTAAAGAGTATATCTTGTGAGTATTAAAATAATAATTAGTATTTGCTAATAATAATATTATTATTATTATTATTATTATTAGCACCGCGTCTTACTACCCGTTTGGGTTATACACACTTACGCTAATGTGTAATGGTAGGGTGGTTGTGAGATGAAATGGAGGACCTACAGTTTAACGTGGGATCCGAACCACGGTGGAGGCCTGGCATTCCCCACATTCACAAGATGTTTTGTCGGAGGTGAAGGAAGGGTTTGGTAATCAGATAAATATGTGCCGGGACCGTATTTGCTAATAGCATCTAACATTAAAGTAGAATTAAAAAACACAATTTCTTATTTTAAGTTACTAAACATATATGTAGACCACTCACTTTGAGATACAAGGGATTTCCTCCACTTATAGTTCCGAAATATCATACGCCTCTTTACAATATCATCCATTCCATCACATCACAAGTACATCAATTCCAAAGGTCTCCAGACACCCTAAGCCCCAAAACATTTCTACACCCATAACTAAATAAATACATAGTACAGTAGACTCTTGACTTTCTGGGTTATTTGAGGGGAGAGGAAGTATAATAGAAGTCACGGAATAATACAAAAAATCCTCCCCCCCCCACTTAATGAATTAATGAAAGACCCTTTATTCATTTGTTTTCTCTTTGAAGGTTGTACTAATTGCTGTAATTTTTCAGTGCCTGTGGTCATTGTATTTGTGAAGTGTCATCCTGCTTCTGCAAATTCGTCAGGTCAGCACACATTCCTCATCCTTCAGTGCCCTGGCTAATGACTAGCTTTAATACCCGAGATAAGCTCTGCCTCTCCTTCTTCTTCTATCTCCCCATCTATTTCCTAGTCTCAGCAGTCTGTACAGCCTTGAGCTGCTGTACTATTTCCTAGTCTCTGTCTGTCTATCTGTTTCTCTCTTAGAGATTTCCACACCTGCGCACTGGGTGGCAATAACAGTAGAATGCATTCAAATGGTGGTGTATTGTTTGTGACATATTTAAATATATATGTAGTTATGGAAAACCACGCACACACACCCACTTAATAATGTGACAGAAATAACTATTAATAGGTGCCAGCCTTTACTAGAAATTTTACTCCAATATAAAAAACTGGATATCAGTATATCATGACAGTATTTCTCATCTTTTAAACATGCACTACTTTGCCATAGATATATAATGTAATACAATTGAATGAGCAATTTAGTTCTTTTAAATCAATTTTACTTTAGTAGTATATTTTGTATTTATTATAATATTGATTTGAAAAACATTTTTTAAACAGAACAAATCACCCAGAAGTCAAAAACTAACACATCAGGTCACAAATTATATTGTTTACAAAGAATAGAGGTACATATGTACCTAGCAAACCAACAAATATATATATATAATTATAAATTATACTAAACTAAGAGACCTAAGAGGAGTGAAAAATTGAAGTGGCCAAAATATAAATAAAATACTTTCTGAATTACTGCTCTATAACTTTGATGATGAATTACATTGAATAAAACACTAGTAATAGTTTAATTTAAAGAAATGTAGACTATAATCAATACAATGATTGTAATATTAATGAAAGATGCATTCAACCAAACAAAGAATAAAAATGATTTGGTTGTTTGTAGTTTACAGTCTGAAAGGCCATAGCTAGATCAGTTTCCTTCAGACATTCAACTTCTGCATAAACACCTATAGTAATAAATATTTTAGCACAATAATTTACATGTTGTGTTCAATTGACTTGAGACTATTTGGAATGATTAAAGTTTATATTTTATTTAAAAATTAGTGTGGTAGCAATTAGTAATTTTAAGTAGACCTAACTCATCCTGATTCTTCTTTTAAAAATATTTACATATCTGCTAATGACAATAAAGACTGTATTTGCCTCAAATGGGAATAGTGTTTAGTCGCATAATGGAATTTTAAAATATAGAAAATTAACCACAATGCAAATATTGGTATCCAATTGTGTATCTTCTAGGATATTAAGGCTGTATTTCTAAACAATAGAATTGCTGTAAGGATTAGAGGCATTAATAATAGTAAATCATAAATAATTCAGGAAGTACTTTGTTTTTATATACTGCCATTCAATGAATGGGACAACCGTTTTCCTAAAAGACTAGACAAATCACCAATTTTGTACATTTTGTAGATTTATAACTATCATATGTAGCTATTTTATATAGACTGATTTCATATGCTATTTGTTGGATTTTTATGTAAAAAAAAAACTTTTGGATGATTTGAGACAAAATGAGTGTTTTAAGTATACACATTACACATTAAAAAAGTTTCAGTCTGGAGTGATTTAGTTCTTACTTACTCAATGCCACTAGGAAATTGAAAGTTTGTTGCCGATAAAACTAACACAATTCCTCCCGAAACAATGCACAATATCTTCTTGGGGATTCAAACCAAAATCAAAAGTGACCAAACACCACAATAAAAATTCAACATGGACACACTAACAAAAAAAAAAAAAAAA
>CABFVX010001756.1:0-48214 GCA_902151425.1 Timema shepardi
TTTTTAGAAACTCACTGTAAAACATTGTGTATTTTCTTTTATTATATTATTATGCCCGTGCGAAGCCGGGTTGGGCTGCTAGTTATCAATAAAATGAATCAGTAAGCAGCCATACTCAAGAGAAATAGATTCTTTAATAAAAATTATCAATAAAATGAATCAGTAGGCAGTCATACTCAAGAGAAATAAGTTCTTTCGAATAAATTATCAATAAAATGAATCAGTAGGCAGTCATACTCAAGAGAAATAAGTTATTTCCTATAAATTATCAATAAAATGAATCAGTAGTCAGCCATACCCAAGAGAAATAAGTTCTTTCATATAAATTATCAATAAAATGAATCAGTAAGCAGCCATACCCAAGAGAGATAAGTTCTTTCATATAAATTATCAATAAAATGAATCAGTAGGCAGCCATACTCAAGAGAGATAAGTTCTTTTATATACATTATCAATAAAATGAATCAGTAGGCAATCATACTCAGGACATTAAGGAAAGCAACGCTTTTTACGTGGCAGTATGTTTAAAAAGTATAGGGTCAATAGTTTGGTGGCCTACTCAAATAAGCCTCAGTCAGTTAAACAAATTATTTAGCCATATTTTAATCATGTGGCAATCGTTCTTAGGAAGCAAATTCAGTAAGAAATAATGTTTAAAAACAATAGATGTGTATCAACCTTCGTAAAGAATGGTTAGATAAAAAACTGTGTGACTGCATTTATGAGAGCCATTGCCTGTAAGGAACAGACAGTGTATAACCAGATATATCGTGTGAAAGTAGTAAGGTAACAAAGTTTAGTTCGAAACAATGCTTACAATAAAACACAATCCTGTGGCAGCCTAAAAGAATATATCTTTTTAATCATAAATATTATATTACATAAATATTGCCATGTGGTGGCATGATTAAAATGGTAACGTTCAGTAAGAAACATTGTAATGCAAAAATAAAATTGTGTGTAATCCATATTCAAGACCGCAACTTTTTGTAATAAAATCTATCTTTACAAAATTATTATTTTATATAGACCGTACTCATACTCAATAATAATTAATATAATTCAAAATTAACAATGTTGAAATAATAATAAAAGAAAGTCACGTTAAATAAGAAACAATGGAGCCTTACTCAAGCTAAGACTCACTCAGTGAAAACATTGTTTTGTAAAATTATGTTCGTATTTTAGGCGAAAAAGCGAATGCAATAAATTAGACACAGTGTACTAAAAACATAAAGATTAACAGCCTTATTCAAACTAGCAACATTCATCAAGGAACACCCTGCTATAAAAACATTATGTTGTTATCTATTATGAATAGAAACATGATAAGTAAAATAAAAAGTTATTTGGTTAAATATATATTAATGGGTCAGTTTTTAAAAAGTGAGCTACCTTAATAAATATGAAATGCGTTAAAACATATTTTCATATACTTAAAAGAACCCAGTTTTGTAAAACTTGTTATTAAAACATCGTATGCCTATTGTTTCAAAATAAGTTCGTTCAGTAGTGGGTGTTGTGTAGTGTAACAGTGTAACCATGGACCACACAAAATCAACAGAGTCACATTATTTACGAAACAATGAGTTTGTAAAAAATAATAGGGTAGAGATAATTAAGATAATTAAGTAAGATAAAAACAAGTGTGTTGTAAAAGTATAAATGTGTGGTAATCTCAATAAAAAGACTCGATAGTTAAAAAAAAAAGGTATGATAACCTCTTTAAATGTTCCACCTATAGTTACAGAAAGTACGTTAAACATATAATTTGGTACCTACTTAAGAGAACCACTCATTCAATAAAGCCATTTATTTTAAGAAAAAATGTCCTTCAAAAACGTAGCCATGTGACAGACTTACTAATTAAATCTCAGGTTCCGTTAAACAAGGTGTACCACAAAACATAACCGTGTGACAGAGAAGCTAATGAGATCTTAGGTTCAGTTAAACAAATTGTATCACAAAATATATCTATGTGACAGAGAAGTTAATGAGATCTCGGGTTCAGTTTGACAAGGTGCATCACAAAACATAGCCGTGTGACAGAGAAGCCAATGAGATCTTGGGTTCAGTTATACAAAGTGTTTCACAAAACATGGCCGTGTGACAGAGAAGTTAATGAGATCTCGGGTTCAGTTAGACAAGGTGCATCACAAAACATAGCCGTGTGAAAAAGAAGCTAATGATATCTCAGGTTTAGTTAAACAAAGTGTTTCACAAAACATAGCCGTGGGTAAAAGAAGCTAATGAGATCTCGGGTTGAGTTAGACAAAGTGTTTCACAGAACATAGCCATGTGACAGAGAAGCTAATGAGATCTCGGGTTCAGTTAGACAAAGTGTTTCACAAAACATAACCGTGTGGCAGAGAAGCTAATAAGATCTCAGGTTCAGTTAGACAAGGTGCATCACAAAACATAGCCGTGTGACAGAGAAGCTAATAAGATCCCGGGTTCAGTTAGACAAGGTGCATCACAAAACATAGCCGTGTGACAGAGAAGCTAATGAGATCTCGGGTTCAGTTATACAAAGTGTTTCACAAAACATAGCCGTGTGACAGAGAATATAATGAGATCTCGGGTTCAGTTATACGAAGTGTTTCACAAAACATAACCGTGTGGCAGAGAAGATAATAAGATATCGGGTTCAGTTAGACAAGGTGCATCACAAAACATAGCCGTGTGACAGAGAAGCTAATAAGATCCCGGGTTCAGTTAGACAAGGTGCATCACAAAACATAGCCATGTGAAAAAGAAGCTAATGATATCTCAGGTTCAGTTAAACAAAGTGTTTCACAAAACATGGCCGTGTGACAGAGAATATAATGAGATCTCGGGTTCAGTTAGACAAAATGTTTCACAAAACATAGCCATGTGACAGAGAAGCTAATAAGATCTCGGGTTGAGTTAGACAAAGTGTTTAACAAAACATAGCCATGTGACAGAGAAGTTAATGAGATCTCGGGTTCAGTTATACAAAGTGTTTCACAAAACATAACCGTGTGGCAGAGAAGCTAATAAGATCTTGGGTTCAGTTAGACAAAGTGCATCTCAAAACATAGCCATGTGAAAAAGAAGCTAATGATATCTCAGGTTCAGTTAAACAAAGTGTTTCACAAAACATGGCCATGTGACAGAGAACCTAATAAGATCTCTGGTTCAGTTAGACAAGGTGCATCACAAAACATAGCCGTGTGACAGAGAAGCTAATGAGATCTCGGGTTCAGTTATACAAAGTGTTTACACAAAACATAACCGTGTGGCAGAGAACCTAATAAGATCTCGGGTTCAGTTAGACAAGGTGCATGACAAAAAATAGCCATATGAAAGAGAAGCTAATGATATCTCAGGTTCAGTTAAACAAAGTGTTTCACAAAACATGGCCATGTGAAAAAGAAGCAAATGATATCTCAGGTTCAGTTAAACAAAGTGTTTCACAAAACATAGCCGTGTGACGGAGAAGCTAATGATATTCCAGGTTCAGTTAAACAAAGTGTTTCACAAAACATAGCCGTGTGAAAAAGAAGCTAATGAGATCTAGGGTTGAGTTAGACAAAGTGTTTCACAAAACATAACCATGTGACAGAGAAGCTAATGAGATCTCGGGTTCAGTTATACAAAGTGTTTCACAAAACATAACCGTGTGGCAGAGAAGCTAATAAGAATCTTGGGTTCAGTTTGACAAGGTGCATCACAAAACATAGCCGTGTGACAGATAAGCTAATGAGATCTCGGGTTCAGTTAGACAATATGCATCACAAAACATAGCCATGTGAAAGGGAAGCTAGGTTAGATCTCGGGTTCAGTTAGACAAGGTCCATCACAAAACATAGCCGTGTGACAGAGAAGCTAATGAGATCTCGGGTTCAGTTAGACAATATGCATCACAAAACATAGCCACGTGAAAGGGAAGCTAGGTTAGATCTCGGGTTCAGTTAACCAAGGTCCATCACACAACATAGCCGTGTGACAGAGAAGCTAATGAGATCTCGGGTTCAGTTAGACAATATGCATCACAAAACATAGCCATGTGAAAGGGAAGCTAGGTAAGATCTCGGGTTCAGTTAGACAAGGTCCATCACAAAACATAGCCGTGTGACAGAGAAGCTAATGAGATCTCAGGTTCAGTTAAACAAAGTGTTTCACAAAACATAGCCATGTGACAGAGAAGCTAATAAGATCTTGGGTTCAGTTTGACAAGGTGCATCACAAAACATAGTCGTGTGACAGAGAAGCTAATAAGATCTTGGGTTCATTTAAACAAGGTCCATCACAAAACATAGCCGTGTGACAGAGAAGCTAATAAGATCTTGGGTTCAGTTTGACAAGGTGCATCACAAAACATAGCCGTGTGACAGAGAAGCTAATGAGATCTCAGGTTCAGTTAAACAAAGTGTTTCACAAAACATAGCCATGTGACAGAGAAGCTAATAAGATCTTGGGTTCAGTTTGACAAGGTGCATCACAAAACATAGCCGTGTGACAGAGAAGCTAATAAGATCTCGGGTTCAGTTAGACAAAGTGTTTCACAAAACATAGCCGTTTAACAGAGAAGCTATTTATATCTCGGGTTCAGTTAGACAAAGTTTATATTAAATTCACTAATGTAAGGAAAGAACGGACAAAAAAAGAAAAATAACTGTGTGGCTTTCATACTTAAGAAGGCTTCATTTAGTACAACATGGTGTGGTAGAATAAAGGTTTATTTATGATCGATATTTTATGTAAAAAAATAACGTTTTTTATTTAAAAAATCCTTTGAATGTGAATATTAAGAAAGTAATATGTTCTATCTCTCGTATTTTCTTCGTATTATATTTCCTTTTTACGTGTGTACAAATTTGATCTAATATTCTTATTTAATATATTTTCGTACATAAATAGCCCCATGGCACCTTTACTAAAAGGGTTTCTTGCTATAGTAGTTGCTACGAGTTGGGTTTAAAATAGTTTGATTTGAAATATGCACGGAATTATTATTTACTCACCAATCTTGTACATTTGGTTGACTTATTAAAGTTTATGTTTATTACATTAATAGACAATTCAAACTCTGTAGACAAACATGAACTACAATATTATATGTTTTTTAATGTTTTTTCCTCAGATGATAGGATAACTATGCCTTAAACCATAAATATCAAACTTTTTATGTTTTAATCCAATACAAGTGTATCATAAACTTCCTTATAAAATGGGTCTGAAAAGTAATTAAGATTATTGCAGCCATATGCTTGAGATACAAGTTCTGAGAAAAAAAAAAGAGTGTGTTACAAAACATTGAAATTTAGGTGTATTTAAAAGATTAATGCTCAGTACGTAAAAAAATTGATACAAAATAACAACCTGCCTTGATCATTTGTTGTGCGTTTCCTACAATCCTGAATGCTATAAGTAAATACTCTATTGTTAAGATGTCACAATTATTGCATATTTCATAAAACCAAAATGCTTTTACAATGATTTCAAGGTGACAAGCTTGCTCGTTTGGTGAGAAATAAATAAGAAACATTCGGTTAATATAATACCCAAACTACACCCGTGCTCGGTTAATCGAACATTAAAAAAAAATGTGTTTAAAAAAATATCAGAACTGTAGCCATTAATCGAATATTAATATTAAACATTGTTAGACACGAATAACTGAAATGAATAAATTCTCACTTAATCAAACATTCAAAAGAAACAGTGTTTGTCATAATTAGCTGAACTTCAACAGGGTCGTTTAGTAGAATATGAAAAAGAAGCATTCTATCAGAGGAATAACCAAACTGAGGCTTTGATAATTTAATCAAACATTCTAAATAATCCGCCTCACTGGTCTGGTGATCTGAGTTCCTGGATACATATCCAGAGGTACCAGGTTCGATCCCAGGTGCTTACAAAATTTTAACTGTAAATCACTGGGTCTGTAGCAGTGTAAAATTCAGCCTCGTAAGGACAATTGAGTAGCTACTTGAATAAGGTAGTAGCATTTACCGTTTAGAAAAATGAGACACACAACCTGAGGGTTGGTTGTTCTGACAACATGACACCCTCCATCCACAAATGTTGGCACAATCATCACTAATGGTGGCGGCCGCTCGGTTGGTATAGCTCATTTGCGGGTTCATAAATAAATTTTTTTTTCCCAAAATAAACATGGTGTTACAGGTATAACCAAACTAAACTGCAGCCGTGATCGTCTGATCGAATATTAAAAGAAACAATATGATGTAGGAATAACAGAAATACAGTTATGATCGTTTACTCGTACATTCAAAATAATAAGTGGGTTGCATGAATACCAAAAATATCGCTATGATTGTTTGTTATTATTTTGAAAATAAACAGTGTGTTGCATGAATACCAAAAATATCGCTATGATTGTTTGTTATTATTTTGAAAATAAACAGTGTGTTGCAGGAATACCAAAAATATAGCTATGATTGTTTGTTCTTATTTTGAAAATAAACAGTGTGTTGCAGGAATACCAAAAATATAGCTATGATTGTTTGTTCTTATTTTGAAAATAAACAGTGTGTTGCAGGAATACCAAAAATATAGCTATGATTGTTTGTTCTTATATTGAAAATAAACAGTGTGTTGCAGGAATACCAAAAATATAGCTATGATTGTTTGTTCTTATATTGAAAATAAACAGTGTGTTGCATGAATACCAAAAATATAGCTATGATTGTTTGTTATTATATTGAAAATAAACAGTGTGTTGCATGAATACCAAAAATATAGCTATGATTGTTTGTTATTATTTTGAAAATAAACAGTGTGTTGCAGGAATACCAAAAATATAGCTATGATTGTTTGTTCTTATATTCAAAATAAATAGTGTACTATATGTAAAACTAACATGCAGCTAAGATAAATAGTTTGAATTATATTATAAATATGGATAGTGTAACCTACAAAACGAAAGGACAGTATTAGTGTTTATGCTTAGTTTCAATAAACAATGTGTCATAATAGTAGCTGTGCTCATGTGAGTTAATTTTTTTAAGATAGATTAGTGTTTTACGAAAGTTTATGAAGTGGAAAGTCAAGCTCATTAGTTTCAAATTCCCTAATAAAAAGTGTTTTATCAAGAATTACAAAATGGCAGCCATATTTGTGTTTAGTGAGTTTCAAGAAGAAAAAAATGCTACTAAAACCAGAGTTGCAGTCATGCTTGTTTGCGTAGAGTATGATAATAAATAGTGTTTTATTAAAATAGTGAATTGGAAGCTATGTCTATTTGATGTGAATTTGATGTAAAGTGTACAAAATAGCTGTAACAAAGCCAATAAATTGGTGAAAGATACATTAAATAAATTTGTTACGAGAATAGCCTAGTTGCATTGCAGCCATTGCCGTTTAATGTGACTTTCAAAATACAATTTGTGCTACATTAATAAATGAACATCAGCGTGATTTTTTAAGGAAAGTTTCAAGAGTTCACTAATTAGAGTTGTAAAGCTTACTAAATATATTTTTGCTTATTGTGTACATCGTATAAAACTATTCATCATTTGTTTTTCACGTGATTTTTATTTCGACTTAGTTTATTCTTCAATTATCGAAGCTTCTCATTTAATAATAGTAGCACGAGCATAGAATATACCTTAATGTCGAGAAATAAATAAAATCGTTTTTCCAGCTTGTTAGTGAACAAAAAAACTTCCTGATATAAAGAAACATTCATTCTTTTTTATCCCGGTGGTATTAAAAAATTAGGTAAGCTTTGCCCCCTTATGTGTTCGTTTTTTCTCGAGCTCTCTTCCTCCCCCTAACCCTCAGTCGAGTCTTTTATTGGGCTTCTGATTTCCATGTTCCCGTGTCAGTCAGCAATCTTAGTTGATCTGCAGTGCTCAGTTATACAAACTTTACACAAAACAAATACTATAAAGCTTTATAAAACATATACATCTAAGAGACGACAGATATGTCCAATTGTACAGAACTAAGTCAAAGCTGTGAGAGGAAAAAAAAAAACAGTTTAGAGAGGAGAATATAATATGTAGCCTAGGTTTCGTATCTTATATTATACTTCCGGTCCATCCAAGCGAATAAGGTATGGTTGAGGATGTTAGTATTGAGAGGAACTATTTCTCAGAGTGAGAAATCATTATTGAAATAATAAACATCCTCAGTAAACTTAGCTGGGATTCGAACCTTAATCTACCCATCACCGGAAAACCGGACCTAATGAACCTACCATTTATCCTGTGTAATCTCAGATACAAGTTTGCATTATGATAGTTCACACAGATTTCCTAAAACAAAGCATGAGCTATGAAAATATAATTAAAAAACAACAACAGCTGAACGATACCAATAACATATACTCTGCCCAGTATAAATAGATTTAATTAATGAACATAAAATTAAAATAAATTGGAAAACGATTCATTACTAACATTGTATAGACAGTCGAAACCAAACCAAAATCCATCCCATACATTGAACACAACGCACACCATCACCTGAAAGCATTTATTATATTAATAACCACTACTACTATTAAGACAATAATTATAATGTGTGAGATAAAAAAAGTATTTTGAGTAGCACGTCTTACTAATTGCTCGTGCTATTCACATATGTAAAAACTACACCTATGTGTTGCTAGGATGGGGAAGGTAGAATTTATATAAAGTGTACCCACATTTGCGTCGAGATAGTAGAAAACCATTTAGGAAAAAAACCTACACACCCAATCAGGATTTTAGCTCTGATACACTCATTAATAGAATACCAGTCTGTTGCATTTGACCATGTGGCCATTAAAGCAGATTGTTATAAGTTATTTCTTTAAGGACATTTTCTACATGTTACGTCACAGAAGGTAAAAATAGATATTTTTTTTTGAAAATAGTTTATATTTTATTCGGCGAGTTTTAAAGATAACATTGAAAAAAAACCATAAATTCATAAATTATTCTAAAAATATTATTATTATTAGCACCGCGTCTTACTACCCGTTCGGGTTGTACGCACTTACGCTAATGTGCAATGGTAGGGTGATTGTGAGATGAAATGAAGGGCCTACAGCTTAACGTGGAATCCGAACCACGGTGGAGACTTGGCATTCCTCACATTCACAAGATGTCTTATCAGAGGTGAAGGAAGGGTTTGGTAATCAGATAAATCTGTGCCGGGACCGAGGATTTAACCCCGGACGCCAGCATAGAAGTCTGACACCTTACCCCTAGACCACCAGGTCACCTCTATTCTAAAAATAATTTTACATGTCACACAATTTTTTTTTAATTGGAGTATTATTATTATTATTATTATTATTATTTAGCACCGCGTCTTACTGGATGGAGGGAGAATGGAAAACCATTGAGGAAATACCACCCTCAGTTCACCCGACCGAGATTAGAACATCGATTTCCCCGTCCTCAGCAGTTGAGCTCTACACGACTAGCGCGTTAGCCAACTACGCCACAGAGGCGGGTTTTATTGGAGTAGTTTATTTATACGTATTTTTTTATAAATAATCTACAAATTAGGCTATTCATGGTCTTGGTGATGAAAATGTCTAGTAGAATGCTTCCTGCCAGGACGTAGATTTAAAAAATAAGGAAGCATTTGTCCATCTAGAATAGGAAAGAAGTAAAAAGTAATTTTAAAAAGTAAGTTAATGTTGTCTAGGCGCAAATAGTATCGTGATTATGTAAACTCGTCAAAGGAAGAGAGGGAGTATTATCAGTGGGTAGACAAGGGGCCTCTCAGGATAAACTGCTCAGTTTATTCCTGCTTTTTTTATTTCGTAAACTGGCGTCTAAGTGTGAAATAACTCAAGAGTGCTTTGCTGCGTCAAGTTTAGATTAAGTCCGCTTCTCAAAATAGTAAATTAGCCAACGTCGTTAAATGTTTGGAATATACTATACAAGATATATATATTTTTTGTAATCCTCAAAAATTTAAGGAGGTTGGTCTACAATCCAAAGCTATAAAGGTTGAAAAAATGAACTAAGTTACCTTTAACTATATTTTCCACACACATAATTTAAATTTATTGGTATATTACTAATATTCCCACTAATTTCATTAACACACTATTCTGGACTACTAGTGATGGGAATATTAGGTTTAACGAGGTCAATTTTTACTAAATGGTTTTACACACTCTTACTCTCTCCGCGTAAATAAGGGTACATTCAACCTTTCGCATCCCTAACACTTTTAAGGAACTAGTTGTTGTGTAACCCAAATGGGTATTGAAACGCGGTGACATTATTTAGGCATATATATATATATATCTAAGTTAGGAGCTGGGGAAGTCTGTTGAGTTGTGATCAATATGGTTGTGTTTGTGACCACACCTAGTCGTGGAATATAATGGTATGCAGTATGCAAATGGTCTCAACACAGAGTCCAGTCCCCTCATTGTATATTCATTCAAGTTTACCATTCTTCCGTAGCTAGATGGCGGCAAACAAGACCTTATAACAGAGGTAGGATTCCGCCTAAGTACACAGACTGCTAGCAAACAGCCACTAATCACAAGTTTAAGAAATATTTGCTCCGTTTGAGCCTCGCATCTTTTTTTCATGACGTTTTCCTACCTAGTACTCGGGCTGTATTAGTTCAAACTAGGATAATGGTGTAGGTCTTACTACACGTTCGGGTTCGAGAAACATGATAATGCTTTTAGGGACTAGGTAGGTTCTATTTATAGGAAGTGTACTGCATTTGCGTGGATGTAGAGGGGAAAACCAGTTTGTAAAAACCACCGTCAGTACACCCGACCAAGATTCGAACCTTGATCTCCCCGTAATCAGTTGTCTTGTCTACTGTGAGAGTAGTGCGTTGGTCATTCAGCCACTGAAGTGGGTTTTAACTAAGTGCACCTACATTTACGTGGATTTAAAAGAGTAAACTATTAAAGATTCCACTAACTGGCTTTTGGAATAGAAGTATCGTGTCACTGGCTACTCTAATAAACGGAGGAGACACAAATTAAAATCCAACTGGTCTCTGTACTTCACAAATATACAGTGTTTCAAGAGCCATCAGTACTTTAGAGCAGGCCCAATTAGCAGGACTAAGTGCATACAAAATAGTTAAATTCCTGGAAACTACTTTCAGATTTGAAGGGGAGGAAGTAGAGACTAATTAATATTACATCTATCTGAGAGGGACTAGAGGAAATGTGCTTTGTGTCTACTTGTATATGTTGAAGCATTAATTGTGTTCATTAGCTCTTCCATTACAAGTGTCATGGAAATTGATATTGATAAAACAATGTTTGAACATTATTTCTTAAGAATATGGAATGAGATCCTTCCAAAATCATCATCATCATCATCAACACTGTTTCCAGTCTGTGGCCAGATTAGTTTAGTAAATTAACTCCACCCTACTATTATCTTTCAATAATTCTTTATAATTTAATCGCTTCTATTCTTCTACTCTCACTTTCATACTTTCTATTAAATGCTCCACACATCTATTTCTTAGTATCACTTGTAATGTATTTTTCTTAAATACTTCATCTTCATCATTTTCTTTGGTATTTTCTTCTTTTACAACCTCATTATATGGAAATTTCATAACTTTAATAATAATAATAATAATAATAATAATAATAATAATAATAATAGTATTAATAATGATAATAAATCATTATTATAACCATTTTATTTATTAAAATATAATAACGGTGGGTTTGTGTATAAACTAGATTTTTCGAATTTGAAGAGATTACTGGTTGGTCGTTTCTATCAGACTACTTGAGTGCCAAATTACCGGTATTTATTTAGTAAAGAACTATATTAGTTTGTCGATGTATCATTAATTAATTTAGGTATTCATTGAGGGACGACCAAGTAGATTTATTAACAGCACGTGAGTTTGAACAATTTTAAGGCTGTAGATTGTTTTAAGGGTGCAGTATGTGAGTGTGCCTCGCAGTAGTTAGCGGCGTGTCTTGTGAAGGCACGTACACTACACCCAATATCATTGCTGAGAGAACTGCAGGTCTTTTAGAGATAAGCTTTATCTACGCTCTTTATCAGTTAATTTTTGCCAAATCTCCTCGCTCTTGGAAGGTGGTGTGCTGGGCAAGAAGCCACTTCTATTAACCAGCGTTATGATACTTGTCTTATATTTGAGGGGAGATTGTTCATACATAAACTAGAGAGTGACAATGCTGTTTCTCAATAGTAGTGTGCAGTTCCCTCAGCGATGATATCCAGTGTAGGCAAGAAAAACGCAGAGAGGTTGAAAATATATTACATCATGCGTCATCTAAGATAGATTGAAGCTGTCCAAAAGAAAGATAAAAACGTGAGAGGAAGGGCTCCCGAAGGAATTATATAAAAAGAGTTTTCAAAGACGTCCCAACTTTACTATAGTATTGGGCTGTCTTATTACATTATCTTATCTATACCTAATGAGTTTTCATTTTTTATGTTTTTTAATTAAATAATGTAATTTTAAATGCCAATTTAATATTGTATTATATACGTATAACATAATTTACATTCTTTATTTTAAGTTACTTGTTTAGTTTAGTTGTGAAAGAAGTGGCTTATGTTGGTTTGATCATGTTGAGAGGATGAGTGTAGATCGAGTGACACAGCAAATATATGAAGGTAGAGTGTGTGGATCAAAAGGAAGTGATTGGTCATGTAAGACATGTGACTAAATGTTGTAGACGAATCGGTGAAAAAGATAAACATTAAGGGTTTTAAGGATAAAAGGGCATATATGATTCGGTGTATGGATATTGGGAAGTGAAGAAAGTATTCAGGGATAGGGAAGTGTGGAGAATGTTAGCAAAGATGAATTAAGTACGGAGTTGTTTTTTGAGTTATATGCATAATATGTTGCCTACACCGTAAGAGAACGGCTTTATCAGGTATGTATGTATGTATGTATGTATGTATGTATGTATGTATGTATGTATGTATGTATGTATGTATATATAGTTTTATTAGAACCCACTTCATGGCTTAGTGGTATAAGGCGTCACTCTCACAATAAACTGGACTAATGATAGCGAGGGGATCGGGGTATGAATCTAGGTCAGTTGTACTTAGGGTGCTTTTTCCTCTCTTTCTCATACAAATGTGTGTACACTTTATCTAAATTGAAATTTACTGATCCCTAACACATTACCATAGATAGTACACATGCATATAGCCGAAATGAGTGGGAAGATGAGGTGCTATATTAAAAACTATTTCTAGCCATGGATTTTTATGTATCTTTTCAGTACTTAAATGTTATAGTGATGTTGTTCAGCATTAATATAAAATAAAGTTAATGTTAGTTATGAAACTATAATTGCACATGTACATAAGGCAGAAAAAACCATAAAATATACAGGACCTATTTGGAGAGGCTGTATTTTATAATAATACACCAATTATTTTCTATAGTTCAATAACTAAATATGTTCTTGTTTATCTTTCCATTTTATCATTATCAATGGCAACGATGTGGTTATTTCATTATTCTCTTACTGTATCTCGTTGACACAATCATGAAAGTTGCCAAAGCCTCATCTTGTATACAGTTTATTTCCTTAACTTTTAAATAAATATTAATACATCCAAATCGGGGTTTAATGGACAAAAATGGCTAAAGACTATAGATTGTGTAGTTAAGGCAACTTATATGGTATGATTTAGTAGTCTTGTTCAGAAAAAGGGATAATTGTGTACACATTTAATATTAATTCCAAAAGATGAAAGAGGTGGACAATAATTAGCTCATCTTTAATCAGGTTAAACAGGGACGGACAAAACACAAATGTACAATCGAGTCAATATGCAGCAGTGCGTTTTACTAAATATCGAGCTCAAAAACTGCAATTGACTAAAAAATGGAATGTATTAGCACGTATAATAAGTTACAAAACTGGTGTACCACTACTTGATAACTAAATTTAACGTAACCAACATTTCATATCAAATGGTTTTCTTCCCCTTTGTAATGACCTAAAAGTGAGCTTTTCATTTAATCTTCAATTCCGTTGAGGTTATTCAATTAGTGCATCCGAATGGGATTAGACCAAAATCCAAACTTTCCGAGTAATGTCCTAACCAGACAATCAAACATGCTGCTACTGAACTCACTAATAAAACATGTTGCTACTGAACTCACTAATCAAACATGTTGATACTAAACTCACTAATCAAACAGGTTGCTACTGAACTCACTGATCAAACATGTTGCTAATGAACTCACTGATCAAACATGTTGCTAATGAACTCACTAATCAATCATGCTGCTACTGAGCTCCCCAGTCAAACATTCTACTATTGAGTTGCTAGTCAAACGGCTGCTAATGAACTTTCTAGTTCGAACAGATTCTTACTAAGCTCACCAATCGAACATGCTGAAACTAAATTCACAAGTCAAACATGCTGATTCTGAGTTCACTAGTCTAATATGCTGCTATTGAGCTTACCTGTCAAACATGCTGTTACTAAATTTACCTGTCGAACATGCAGTTACTGAGCTATTTAGTCAAACATGTTGCTACTAAACTCACTAATCAAACATGTTTCTACTGAACTCACTGATCAAACATGTTGCTAATGAACTCACTAATCAAACATGCTGCTACTAAGCTCACTAGAAGAATATGATGCTAATGAGCATACCTGTCAAACATGTTGTTATTGACATTTTAGAAAACATTTTTGTAAAAATATTTTTAAAATGTAAACTTATATTTTAGAATTTCGATCAACTAGTGTGTGGTCTAGTTGATGATGTATTATTAATTGTATATAAATGTTCATATCTAAAAATATATTTTTTCACCAAAATAAATTCTAATTATACATTTTGACTAGTAAGTTCACTTAATACATCTACCAACTTAGCAACGGTTTAATCTATTGATTTAATTCTTTTATATATATTTCTAGAGCAATCTATCTAAGTCTTAACTTTTAATTATAACAACTCATTACTTTCAGCCATTTTTATAATGTTTTCTAAAATGTTATATAATGCCCCTCAGGCAAAACTATCTTTCAAACTTTTCAATCTAAAACTAAAATTGAAGAAGGCATTTGCAAACCTATGGCTTAACTATCAATGTATTAAGAATCATATTACTACAAAATATGCATTATTGTTATTTTAAAATCAATTATAAAAGAAGTAGGTGACCTGATAGTCTAGGGGTAAGGTGTCAGACTTCTGTGCTGGCGGCCGGGGTTCAATCCTCGGCCCCGACACGGATTTATCTGATTACCAAACCCCTACTTCACCTCTGACAAGACATATTGTGAATGTGGGGAATGCCAGGCCTCCACCGTGGTTCGGATTCCACGTTAAACTGTAGGTCCTCCATTTCATCTCACAATCACCCTACCATTACACATTAGCGTAAGTGCGTATAACCCGAACGGGTAGTAAGACGTGGTGCTAATAATAATAATAATAATAATATTAATTATTATTATTATTATTATAAAAGAACCATTAAATTATTTTTAAAAACATTCAGATCAATAGAGTTAAATGTGAAATCTCATTTCTTCACACGAAATAGCAATTATTAAACAAACAAGCTTACCAAACTCATCTTGAACTAGCTAAATCACTTCATCCTATAATTTTAGATGAAACCTTAGACACTATCCTATCCTAGATTCCTCAATTTATCAAATTTTAAACTGAACAACAAAGATAAAGAAATCCTCCACAAAAGTTTTAAATCCAATCTCAAATAATCATCTATCAAACAAAAGATGCAATCCTTAATAATTGATAGTGAGGATGCCCTTAACCAACTACCCTCAGCTGATAAGGATCTTATTAAAAAACATGGTCACCAATTAATTACATAAAGTAATTTCCAGCCATAATAGACAAAATAGCTTACCAAATCAAACAAAAATAATTCAACTCTAAAAAAAATAATTCAAATCCAACAATACAATCAATGTAAAACCTGATAAAGGGAACACCATTGTCCTTATGGATAAAAATGACTACATCTCCAAAACTCTTGAATTCATTTAGAATAACAACATAAAATAACTAAAAACTCACCCAGCCAACAAATATCAAAAAACCTCTAAAACATAATAAAGAAATCACCTTTAACAATACAACACAAAGATTATTTCAGATTTTTGAACATGAACCATAAAGCCCCCCACCTTCACGTCACTACCTGAAATTCACAAAATGTGAAATTCAAAATGCACCAACATATAAACTTGCTAAAATGATAGCTTAAATATTATATGGAAGATTAAAACTTCCCAATACATTCAATATTGAAAGATCAATCCATCTAACTATAAAGATAAACTCAATTTCTATCCGCCAAATTCAAAATTAATGTCATTAGACACTTCTAACCTTTACACTAATTTACCGGTATTAGAAACCATCAACATTATCAAATATTCTCTAATCTCTCTAGACTTTACCAACGATTACATTAATCAAAATTCCAATTTAGTCCAAATAATCACCGACCAAAACTATTTTCAATTTAGCAACACATTTTATTCACAAAATGATGGACTTGCAATGGGTTCCCCTATATCATGCCTTATGTCAGAAATGTTCTTACAAATATATGACCCCATTATTCTCAATAACTTAAACAATGTGCTCAACATCAAATTCTATTGCAGATATGTAGACGATGTCCTAATTATATATGACAATTATCCCAATCTTTCCGATGTATCCATATTGATCAGTAATATACATCTTAATTTATCTTTCACTTTTGAGAATGAAAATAATGGCAATATCAATTACCTTAACCTCAAAATTTCTAAACATTTGCATAACAAATTAATCTATAACATATATAGGAAACCCACTCATATTAATGCAATCAATTCCAATGATTCAAATCATCCTACTTCTCATAAACTTGCCGCCTTCACTAGCATAATTCATCGTTCACTAAGTATCCCAATCAACAAATCCAATTATAAAACTGAGCTAAATACAATCATACTAATAGCCACAAATAATGGTTTTTCTCATTCTACTATTTAAAAAATCTTAAATAAACAGAAAAACAAACTAAAATTCAATAATTTATATACTACTCGTATTAATGAAAACCAAAATAGCTCTAATCAAAAAGAAAAATGGGTTAAATTTACTTACTCGGGTCCTGAAACTCATCATATCACAAATATTGTCAAAAGGTACAATCCCAACATTACTTTTTCCACTAACAATACAACTAAGAAAAATCTTAGTAACATTAATTTAAATGAAAATGAAAAATAAAATAAAAATTGAATTTCTAAACTAACCTGTGAATGTAATAGTATATACATAAGAAATATCAGCAATAGTTTTAGGGTTCGTTATAAAGAGCACATTTCTGACTTTAAATATATTAGGACCAAATCAAAATTTGCAGACCATCTAAAAACCCAAGCTATCAACCCGAACCAACAGACCAATGTATGAAACCTCTTCACTAATCTCATAAAGGTACTGAATTAAATACAGCTGAAAACGTTTTCATCCAAGAAGCTTTATTTCATAATAAATCAATTCTCAATGAACAATTACAATTTTCAAATAAAATTCTTGTCTACACACTAAAAAATTTACCCAAAAACATTAAAATCCTATAACCTCATTTATCCTGCCCTACCTTTCATTGTAGAAAATGACCACTTTAAACAGTAGTCGAGAAGATTAGCTCCTTATTCTTCCTTTTCACATTCATTTCCATAATTTTATTTATTCTTGATTCCATAGATTACTCAACTGGTTTCAGTAGTAGTTTCGTAACCTAACATTCTTATACATTGATCTTGAAAACCTTACCTTTCATTGCTCGCTTATCACAAGTCTTTTGTTTTTACACACATTTTTTCTCTCTGACCATACCTTAGTTAGTTAAAATATTGTCGTTGTAATAACACATCGTGTTTTTCACAAAGACTAGAGTAAAGTTTTTTGTTTAATAATTTTCTCTTTACGTAGTCCTAACTGTTTAACGGTAATTCACAAGGTTTCATTTATGATTCTAAATCTTAATTTATCCTCATGCTTCTTTAATTTCGTTTGCAGTATCCATGAGTATGGTAACATTGTACCGAAACATGTCGGAATGAAGTAATCTAGCATCTTTACAGTGCTGGATATAACAAAAGAATAATGGGACAAGGAAACAGATAAGACTTAGACGATTCCACATCACTTAATCACTTGATTAAATTTGTTTGTAGGATGTTAACCTTAAAATATTACTCTTTTATTTCACAACATATTTGAACTTACAACATTGTTTTGTACCATACTATATTGTATATCTTATTGTTTTTGTAACAACATTTTTAACGTGTAAACATATATTTTAAACTTGTCATCAACTCGTGTGTGGTCTAGTTAATGATGTATTATTAATTGTATATAAATGTTCATATCTGATATGTTTTTTCACCAAAAGTAAATTCTAATTATACATTTTGACTTGTAAGTTCACTTAATACATCTACCAATTTAACAAATGCTTAATCTATTAATTTAATTATTTTATACTTATATTTATAGAGCAATCTATCTACGTCTTAACTTTTAATGTTGTTATTGAGCTTATCTCTCAAACATGCTGTTACTGAGCTCATTAGTCGAACATGCTGCTACTTTGCTTACCTGTCGAATATATTGTTACTGAGCTCACTAGTTGAAGATTCTGTTATTGAGTTTACCTTTCGAACATGATGTTACTGAGCTCACTGGTTTAACAAGCTGCTACTGAGCTTACCTGTAGAATATATTGTTACTGAGATCACTAGTTGAAAATTCTGTTATTGAGTTTACCTTTCGAACATGTTGTTACTGAGCTCACTGGTCTAACAAGCTGCTACTGAGCTTACCTGTCGAATATATTGTTACTGAGCTCACTAGTTGAACATGCTGTTATTTATTGAGTTTACCTCTCGAACATGTTGTTACTGAGCTCACTGGTCGAACACGTTGTTACTAAGCTTAACC
This sequence comes from Timema shepardi, assembly GCA_902151425.1. Classification (NCBI taxonomy): domain Eukaryota; kingdom Metazoa; phylum Arthropoda; class Insecta; order Phasmatodea; family Timematidae; genus Timema; species Timema shepardi. Next base: position 18,943 of record CABFVX010001756.1, read on the forward strand.
TGTCAAACATATTGTTAATGAGATAACCTCAAGAACATGCTGTTACTGAGCTCATTAGTTGAACATGCCGCTACTGAAATAGCTATGCCAGAGTGTATTCAAACATTAGGTGATTTGAAGATTAATCTATATTAATTCTATAATGACTTTCACCCTTTTATATTTCCACCCGTATGGTCTTTCCATATTAAATTACAGTAATGGTTTAGGTACAAGATAGCTATAGATTTGATTAAGTGTATCCACATTCACGTGGTGATAGAGTAGCACAACCCCAACGTCCTCGTCACAAGTAAACAAGACTATACGAGTTTGATATCTATTCTACGAACTTACATATGCCATTGATTCTCATCACAGATAAGCTGACAACTCCTTGTCAAGTCTACGTCATTTCATGACAAAGGAAAAGTGTAAGGGGTAAGCGTCTTAATTATATCAATCCCTTTTCAGATATTTAATTAATATTTAACTTTATATTACATAGTTTAATTCTTTTAACACCGCAAACCCAACCAATGAAGCCAAATGGGTAGTGTAATTCAAGAGTTATAGTTGCAACGAATAATGGCTGAATCAAATTGCCAGGAAGTTTAGCGTGGTTTTCTCATAGGGTTGGTTGTTAATGTAACAGCACTTGTTTGTTATATAATACTTGTAAAAACGCCATTAAAACAAAACAATCTTCCCCACCCTCTCTAGTAAAGGCTACTATAGTAGCTGAAGCGGTAGTGCTTGGTTTAATGGGGCAACTTTCTTAGATGGTTTGCCCTCCTCCGGGTGATGACGCAGCCTTGACGCTTTGGGGTGGAACCCATGTGATATGGGGGTGGGAAATTTTAAGGGTTGGAAGTGGTAGGGGTGGGGCTGTTGACGATAGTGAGAGAGGGACTGGACAAGAAAGTAATACTCCTGCAATGGCAAATGTCGCAATCCCCACTTGTTCTTATTTAAAGTTTTCATTTTAATGGTGGAATACTTTAGTGATATTAAACGGTCATTACTTTTTTTTTTCATCCAAATGGTTGTGTTCTGGATATTAGTTGCTTATTCTAGTAAATGTAAGGGCAACCAAATACCAGAGAGTTTATTTAAATAGTAAATCGGAACGAATATAATTCTGAAATCATGAATTTTTGGTATTCATTGAGATACAAACTCATAAATTTTAAATACAATCTTAGAACCTCCAATATATTATCCCCACCGTGTATTACTACGCTTTGTGGATATAGCCTACCTTCATTTGGGTGGAGAGAGAGTAGAAAACCATTTAAGAAATATAGTTCTCAATATATCAAGAAGGGATTCGATTCCTTTGCTCCCTGTCAGAGGCAAACCAATTAACATAACGCTTAGTCCACTTTCCCAATCCAAAATATAAGTTTTGTAATCTTTCTTTCGTCTTTTTTTTATCAACACGTCTTACTACCTGTTCAGGTTATACGCATATACGATAACTACTCTAATAGGATAGGTATGGGAAGGAAGCATTTTAGAGGAAATATACCCGCATTTGTGTGGAAGAAGAGTGATAAACTGTTTAGAAAAAAACCTACCCTCAGTAAACCCAACCAGGATTCATATCCCCGATCTCCACGTCATCATAAGGCCAGTCTAACACGAGAATGACGCCTTAGAACATTCGGCCACTGAAGCGGGTTGGTTTTGTAATAAAATATGTTGAGTTATTTAAGGTGCATACTAAGTATATTGTTCTTACCATCCGAGTTGTAAATTAACAAAATCTCTTACCACGCTTTAAGTTACAAATACTAACGAGTAGTTCTACCAAAAAAACCGACAACACTATTAATATATATTAAGTTACACACCAAGGATCAAACAAGGTGACTCTAAGCCATTTGTCTGCCTCTATAACAAGCTAGACAGTTTTAAATGGCGTTTTAAAGCTATATGTTATCTCTGACGACATTACTGGCTATGAACAATTTAAACATTTTGGACTAAGGCCATATCATTATTTGAAAAAATATTAATAGGATACACTATCTGAATTCTTGTGGAGAAAGAGAGAGAGAGAGAATCGAAAATATCAGTTAAGGAGAACATATATTCGTCACAGCCAGTTGGAATTAAACTCCAGCCTCCCTAATCTTAGTCAGTCGTTTTAACTACATGAGTATTCCGTGTGATAGCGAGTTTGCAATTGTATTTTAAGGATCGGATCTGTTTTGTGATTCTGTGGACTCCATTGTTAAGAATTTGAAACTAATAGAAAAATTGACTTATATGAAATCAATTTTAAGGACGTAGATAATCTTTTGAAAACGGGGAAACTGAAATAATACCTTGAATAGTCTTTTCATAAGTCACAAGTGTGATGTTTTTAAACTTAATTTATAAGAGAAACTCATACTGAAGTTAAGTTGACAAATGCCACGAAATATCCAGCGAAGTAATTACGAGGGTTAATAAGAAAAATAAAAGGTTACACGTTCTATTAATTAACAAGGCTGTTGAAGCTTGACTGCTGAGGAGGGGAGATCAAGGTTCGAATCTCGGTCGGGTGAACTGGGGGAGGTTTTTCCTAAATGGTTTTCCACTCTCCCTCCACGCAAATGCGAGGTTCACTTCCTCTAATTCAACCTTCCCAATTCCTAATTCATTAGTGTAATTAGTACTTAAAAAGCGTATAACCCGAAAGGTTAGTAAGACGCGGTGCTAAATATTATTATTAATTAAAAAGGCGATGCAACTATTGTATGCTAAAATAAAAAAAGGCTGATTTACACAATAGAGAGCTCAAGTGCTTGGCGTTGTGTCACTAGCATGGCATGTGCAGTCAGAGGTGCGCAGTGGCAGTTCAAAATGGCGATCGCTTGGAAAACAGGTCTATTGTCGAAATGCATAGAACACACGTTTTTTGTGGGCAAATAAATTTTCCTAGGACAAGATTCATCGTCAAACTATTTAAATGTATGGTAGTGGAGTGATGTCAATGCATCACGTTGCCAAATGGTGTCATGACTTTGAATCTGTCAGGGAAAATGGGATGAACAACAATCCGGGCTGAAGTGGCCGACTGAGATCCTAAACCAATTGAGTTCAACATTTCACTTTTTGAGTAACTCATTCAATAAAACATACAAATAACTTTGTGGAGTATTGTTCCTGACCTTGAATTATCCTTTGGTGTTGTGCAGCACATCGTAAGGGATGTCAATAATCTGTACGAGATGCCACGTGCACTAACAGAAAACAACCGAACACAACAAGTTGTGTCATCCCTGAGTTTTTTATCCCCTTGTCTTACTACACCAGACAATACGAATGTAAGAATATTACTTTAAAAAGGTAGGGGTGAGGAAGGAAGAGTTTTAGTGGTAGCGTGGAAGGAGAGTGTTAAACCCTTACCCTCAGAAGACCCAACCGAAACTCAAACCACAATCTACCCGTCATCAGCAGGCCAGTCTAACACCATAGTTAACGCTTTAGACCATTCAGCCTCTGAAGTGGGTTTTGAGTTTACTGCGGTGCTGGGCTGGAGCTACACAGTTTTCTGAATCTAATCGTAGCTAACGATGAGTCATGACTCCATCACTTCACTCCCAAAAGTGATTCAACAGCCATGGAGTGGATAAACCGTAATTGCCCAAGGAAGAAGAAGGTTAAAACTACATAATTTGCTGGAAAGGTGATTGACGAAGTTTTATGGGACTCATCGGGTGTGGTATTGGATAACTTCTACTATGCACACGATTAATGCTGATGAGCACTGTGTTTCGTTAAAAAAAATTGTGAGAGGTCATAAGAATAAAAAGTCCTGATCTTCTGAGGGACGGTGTGATCCTCCTCCAAGACAATACCTGACCACACAAGGTACAAAAAAACCAAAACTTGCTGTTATCTCTACATTGGTAAGTGTTGGAACATACACTCTATGGTCAGTATTTAGCTATCCGTGACTTGTCTCTCAATACAGTCTTGAAGGAGAGCTTGTCAATATATCGTTTCAGGTCCGATGAAGACGTCAAAGTGTTTGCTACAAGAGAGCTTCAACATCTGGATCCTGCCTCTATTCATCCGGGATGTATACGATCAATACCCGTTGTGAGAAATGACTAAACTGTCTAGGCGACTGTTTAAAAATATGGTATGATTGTGTGACAATTTCATAGCCTGTTTTAAGTTTACAAAAATAAAATATTTTCTTTAATACACTTTGGGCCGAACTTTTTTTAATCTCTATTCACATGGTAACTGATTTTATCCTTTTTGTGTGTGTGTGTAAATAGCTAATGTTGTTAGCAAAATAAAATCATTTCCAGAAAATGGCTTGTGTTTGTATAGGCCTAAATTTAAAAGTTTAATGTGTAGTTTTTAATAATACTGCACCGTTTGTGAGTTTAGACATTTTAAGTTTTAATGTCTATTTTGAAACCATTCAGAATATTTTTAAAATTATGAATACATCTATAAAATACCCTGAAAGTTAAATAAATCACTGTTCTTCTGCATTCTAATGTCTTAAAACTAGTTATTCGTTTACTAATGTATTTGTACTTAAAATTTGCTGAAACATACGTTCTGCATCACTACCTATCTACCTACAACTTTTCATGATGGTTAATCTCTTTACTAACATTCATCGTACTATCTGTATCGTAAGCACAGTAATATTTGACTTGTACAAAAGTGAGTTAACTACGGAAACATTAGCCGTGTTTACGAGGCAACACAAGAACTTATCATAAAAGGCATCGAACCACTTAATCACTTAACGGTGTTTAAATAGGAATATTCTACCATAGTAAACTATTTGTACTTGTTATGACAACAGCTACTTAGGCTAACCACGGTTTACTCTACTTAAAAAATAGATTAGGATGGGAAGGGAAGATTTTAAGAAACTTAAACTTGTACTCACCTTGAGAACGGTATATTGGAAAAAATTAGCAAAGGTCTACCCGGTTGATATCAAACCTCGGCTTCCTACATCGAAGACCATTTCGCTTAGGTCGGTGCATTTAACATGACCTGTACAATCAGCCGTATTGATCCTACCAATTTAATATCAGGAATTGGTAGGAGTTAAATATATCAGCGTAATACAGTCTTTCCACGTATATAAATAAAATGCATTAAACCATTCGATATTTGATGAATTAATTTACCCTTTTTAGCACCCATAGAGGCATGCCCTTACTCCAATCAAAATACTACCAATACCGAATACTATATTGTTAGTTCAATTGGGAAGCATTCCTCTTTCGTTCACCTAGCCCACGGAAGATTAATGGTGTTATGGTACAAAAATATAGTAAAATACATATTTGTTTGTTAGTAATTCATTACGGCGAATCTAGAAGTCGACTATTATATTTTTAAAAGAGTGTAAATTCACTCTTTAGATTAAGTTCCCTCTAGTATTATTAATTTCTCTATGGCAATATTCTCTGAACGTTTTTTAAATGTTTGCAGATTAATCAGCTGTGAGCAACACCCCTTGTACCCAAAGTAAACCTGAGGTAAATTATTTTGGTTTCTCTATGAATAAATTTACGGGTATACAATTTTACTTTGTGGATTGTATCCATACACCACGCTTTAATTCAGTCGAAAACGTGGTGTTTCCACATGGCTATCCTTTATGCCCTCCTATAGCCTCAACTCAATTTGGACCTCATGCTACGCCGTGATTTCATGATGAAGAAAACATCTGTGTGTGAAAATAAGGGTGGAAGGATAAAGCCTTTACGTAAAAGCCAGGTTATTTAAGTGGAAGCTACCCTGGGACTACTCGCGCACGGAGTTAAAAGGGGGGTATATTTCCCCGGACGCTTGCGTATCACCCTTCAAATCAAACAGCTGGCAGTAAATCAAAGCACTCTGCATGGGTTTCTAAAAGCTGAGCGTTTTTAAAAAAAAGTGACCTTCCCTCTTATTATTTAGCAAGTGTATACAGTGTTGATTACCTTTCAAAGGGGTATAGAAATATTTCTAACCTCTATATACATTTATATTAGTTTCATATAATTATATATTTATATAAAAGTAGTTAAAAACCATGGAATATATTTGCCTGGCTATCAGACAAACAGGTCATGCTTTAAAGAAAATGTTAGTACATGTTTTAGGCCAACTGTGATTTGTTTTTAAATATTGAGTGCCCATAGCTGAAAGATTGACAGCGTAAATATTTTAATTGACTCAGATTTAATAGGTCACGTTCCATTCAGACCAAGAGCTCTAAGGGTGATAATTATCATTATTCATTCCCCGCTACCTCTTATATTCTATAAAATGCCATTGTATTGTACGCCCTTATCTTATTGTTCAATAAATATATGAAGCCAAACAAAATAAAATTGTGTGGCGTACGTATTTGATTCTATTCAAGGTCTTTTTCTTCAACTCATAAATCATTTAGTAAAAACTGCCAAATGTCTTGATTTATTAAAAAATATAAATAAAATATACCTGGTCTATTCTCAGTGTATAAGGAAAAAATCTTTAATTAAAGCGAAACATATTTTAAAACTTAAAATAAATTCATCTAAGCTTAAAGTGGAGTAGAGATATTGAAACTAAATATAAATTTTGTGAAAACTATGTACAGAATAAGTACAAATATCTGTGAAAAAAATAAATCTCAATGGATTTAAACAAGTTTTTTTAAACGTATGTTCTTTCTTTATTTTATCATTAATATATGCATATTTTATACAGGAAAAAGCTGCTTAAATTAACCAAGAGTGATCACCATTATGTAAAATAGCTATTTAAAGTGATGGACAATGAACATAAAAAATCATATTCGGGTTATTTGGTGGCAGATAGGTCAGGGTTTAAATCGCTATTTAGTGTAAAAAGGGACTTTATTATTAGTACCATAATCCTTTTCACTAACACTGTAGAGGGCCTAGCAGTCCTTGCCAGTACAAACTGAACTAGCTAGAGAAAATTACTTCCCTTGACAAACTATACATGGATATCTAATTATATATATATATATGTTGTAACATAATTTGTTACATACCACGCCTCGGGAACATTGCTGGGTGGGAATAGCTCCGTGAGAAGAGTTGCACGGACACCGACGGGCCTCCATTCAACTCTGTAATCAACTCAACTAGACCACCAAGTATACTGAATGGATTTGAACATGGCTCGCGAGGGTGTGTACGTCGTTGCCAGGTGCCTACGTGCTTTACCAAACGTCAAGAAGTGTATCTAACACCCGCGCTCCCCCTTATTCGTCAGTTCAACTTGTATAAAACGTCTGGATCCATTGGGCACAAACACAGTTCTAATCTTGTATTCGACGACTGACGTCTCTCGTCTCCGTTCAACAGTCCAGAAACCAAGAAGATATCATCGAGGTCACGATGATGGTGCCATCAGACTCACTAGGCAGACGGAAAAACTTGTCGTAGAATATAAAGTTTTATTTACTTTAGAATGGGCAGGAAGCTCTACGTTCAGAGTCATGTAATCCAGTTAGGATTATTTTTACAAGTTAAGAATGTTTGCCACTCAAAAGTTTGTCGACTATATTATGTATAAATAGACTAGGTTTTGATAGTCAAAGTCATGTTTACTACGTCATAAGGTATCTTTAATATTTCTTGTTCTTTCTACTCGGTCTTTAAGACCAGTATTTCACTTCTTGGCCAGTATGACAATGTTGTGGTCTGCAGTACCTTTCGATAGGAAAGGAGGAATTTAGATTGTTCAAGGCTCGTTATTGAGACCTAGTTAGGTAATTGTTAGTTGTTCTTGTGAACCAATGTGCGTTGTTGTTCAGCTGTTTTACGGTGCGCAACTTGTGGGTTCACCGCTGCCCTTCTGGCGTGGCCCGCGCCCTGTTAAATAATCAGGTTTGACTCCCTTCTGGGGCTGCATTATAAATTAATGATATGTAGTTTTTGCCTATGTTTGAGTGCGGTTAAACTCATTATATCTGGCAATACTAATTAGTAACAAGCCAGCCTTTATTGTAGAGTGGCCTATAATCCTGAATGACCACTTTCTATAAAATATACGCCCTGTGTGTGTTTATGGCTGGGACAGAAAGACAGTTCTCTGTAACTTATGTGACCAATACTAGATGGTTATCATTTCAATGCTAGCTTCACTGGAACCCATCTTTCTCCCCTCTTAAAAGAAGGCTATTTAGTCTTAAATATTGTGTGGGTTCTGGCTATGCTTTGCTGATCAGTCGTTATGCTTTAGATGTTTGTTGCAACAAATTCACTATTTCAACTATTTTGTATTTGTAGTTTTGTCTCCCAATCGGGGAGTAACTTAAATTAGTCTTAGTTTAATTTTTCGCTCTACAAAATATAATCATACCACTCTTATTATTATTAGCACCGCGTCTTACTACCCGTTCGTGTTATACGCACTTACGCTAATGTGCAACGGTAGGGTGATTGTGAGATGAAATTGAGGACCTACAGTTTAACGTGGAATACGAACCACGGTGGAGGCCTAGCATTCCCCACATTCACAAGATGTCTTGTCAGAGGTGAAGGAAGGGTTTGGTAATCAGATACATCTATGCCGGGACCAAGGATTGAACCCCGGCCGCCAGAATATATATACCACTCTTAAGAGTGAGGCGATAGTTAATAAAACCAGCTAGATTTTGTTGTCTGGATGAGGGATTAGACACATGGCTCGTCACTCCGAGACCACTCTATGAGTGTATCAGTTTCTAAACTTATTGTTGTACTTGGTATTTTGACCCAATGGGCCGGTTAACATACGAAATGATGGATTGTGCTTTAGTCACTACTTTGTAATTGTTTGTTTTGTTGGATCTATTAAACTCTTTTGTGAACATGCATTTTAATTTTATGTTTTAAAGTATTTACCTTCATGTTTATATCCTTGTAATTATAGCCGGTGTATTTAGTGCTAACTAAAGCACCGCTACAACGCAAATGTTGGTACATCCCTTCTAAATTCTACTTACTTCATTTTCCTTCCATCAGTGTAGTAAGCTGTGGCCAGCGCGGAATAAAAATTTAACAAAAAACGGCTATTTTTATAATCACAGTAAAACAAATGTAAAAATGTTCAGTAAATTAGGAAAATAATTTAACAAACACAAACAAGTATAATAATTTTAATAATTTATTAAAGTACTAATTATAGTTGTTTATTAAAGACAGGTGACCTGGTGGTCTAGGGTTAAGGTGTCAAACTTCTATGCTGGCGTCCGGGGTTCAATCCTCGGTCCCGGCAAAGATTTATCTGATTACCAAACCCTTCCTTCACACATCTCACAATCACCCTACCATTGCACATTAGCGTAAGTGCGTATAACCCGAACGGGTAGTAAGACGTGGTGCTAATAATAATAATTTATTAAATACTCAACATTGAACAAACAGCATTTATTACAACCTCAAATTTTCAAAATAGTTTCTAATTCTCTTTGATCTCCTTTAAATTAAACTACCCACCCCCAATCCTCTTTTTGATACTATATACAAACTGTTATCTAATATCCTCATTAATTTATTTGGAATCAGATGAAATAAACTGAGCTTTCGCCCAGAAATCAACGCCAGCGCCATTTGGATTACAAAAATTATTCCAATGTCAAGTCTTATTTGAATATAACTGAGATGGCAGTCATTTTGGATGTAGATCAGGACAAACTAATATAGATTTTATACAAGAGGTAGAAGACTACCTAACCTATTTTATTTTAAATACCAAAACTGCAAAAAGTTTGATGATTATTATTATAGTAGTACTTGATAAGAGAGGCAGAAAACTGGCAACCTTCAATAGTGTACTTGATATGAGAGGCAGTCAACCGGCCACTTCAATAGGGTACTTGATATTACTGGCAGACTAATGGCCACCTTCAAGACAGTTATGTGACGCATTGGACAAACAACTGGTTACCTTTGATGTTCTCAACCTCTCTACACATTATTGTGGGCGTAGATGCTATAAATACGACTTTTCTTATTCTTACCACTTAGCTTAAGTCACTAGCCACTGTAATAAACGTGATAAATAATCATAAAAACACTTTACCTGCTTCGATGGACATACCAACTGAGGCGTCAATGCTGTTTGTTCTGGTTTGCTGATGACGAGAAGGTCGTTTCTTGAATCACGACCAGGTGTATTTAAAGTGTATTTTACTAAATATATTTCTATTATTTCCCCACGCAAATATAGTTTAATTTAATGGTGTAATATAAGACATTTTCTTTTCTTTTTTATCAGTAACCTTAATATCTATTTGTATGGAATGAACGCAACCTAGATATCCCAACTTCTAAAGTTTCCACTTCAGTTTAATTATCTTAATGGCATTGGAAACCTTATCAATTGAGTTATAATAAAGCAATAATAGAGCTCTCTTCTCACATTCACTTATCGGCCACAATGTTCAGTAGTTGAATTTGTCACTAACATCAGGTTTAATTAACAAAACTATGATAATTTAAGCCTTCACAAATACATACCCTTTCACTGGAATTCAGGAGAATGGAATTTTATCAAAATGTTTTCCGGACAATTTTACGATTTAAGAAATTTCTTAATTATAGGTACATATGCCGTACATTATATATTTTTTATCCTGTTAGTATATGCATGCGAATAGCCCAGATGGGTAGTATGAAGCGGGAAAATAAAAGTCTCACAGGTTGTTAATTCTATCTAGAATCTCTCCATTACAATATCTTGGGAGCACTCACTCTACCATAAAGTACTCTCGTAAATTTAGAAATCTCCACGAAACTGTTCTTTCTCTTTTTAATTAAAAGCCTTCTGGGCGCGTTCCTGAAAGAAAAGTTGTAAATTATAAAATCTCAATTACTTATACATAGAAGCGACGAGACTGTCACATTTCTACCAAAAGTTTATGTTACATGCCTGTCATAGTATTGGTTACCCCCCTCCCAACTCCCATTCCCCCATTCAACTGTTCTGATGACATTATTCCTTTTGTTTCACGTTTCATATCTCGTCAGATGGAGTTTCATTTTATTCCGGGATCTGATAACAGTTGAGCGTCGAAACCTGGGAATAAATCCATTTTCAATAAAATTGTATATTACAAAAAATCGATAAAATCTCAGACGGAGTTGTATTTGACAGTATATATATATATATATATATATATATATATATATTATATTCATTTCATCTTACCACTTATCAAAAACAATCCCCATTCTAACTATGCTGATGAGGTGATGATGAGGAAGATACCATTTAGAATGAATAACAACGTATGTTCATGGAAGAAATGTGGTAAGTCATTTAGGATAAAACATTTTCCATAGGCTGACCTCTTGGTCTAGTGGTCAGCATTTCAGGCTACTAATCTAGAGGTCCCGGGTTCGATTCCTGGCTACTAATCTAGAATTCCCGGGTACGATTCCTGGCTAATAATCTAGAATTCCCAGGTACGATTCCTGGCTAATAATCTAGAGTTTCCAGGTTCGATTCCTGGTTACTAATCTAGAGGTCCCGTGCTCGATTCCCGGTGGTACCATGAATATTTTTTTCGATTGGAATTGTTTCGACGGTCACCATGGTTTGGTTAACTAGGCTAAAGTTAGGTTTAAGACTTCTACAGGCCCCACATGATAATCATCATCATCATCATCATCATCTCATCGGGCCGAAGTAGCCGCTTTTACATGTTGTCCTAGCCTCAGGAGACGGTTATATATCCACCACTGTTAGAACGCCAGGAATGTCTAACCAAACAAACACAATGCCATACGCCAAAAATAAACAGACAATCTTCCATATACCTTTCTTGGATTCGATCGTTGAACTCCCATCACCGGTAGACTCTGTTAGACAAACCTAATGCTTAAACTTTCTTGCCCACCCTTGAGTGTTTTAGTTTTTCAAATAATGAATTTTAAACTAACACGTATAGTCTGTAATATTACACAATTTTGTTTAAAATTATATTTTTTAAAGTATCGTATTCGTTTTAGGAAAGAGAGATCTATTTCTCATGAATTGTGATTCATTCTCCGACCTAAGGTTTTAAGGCGAAGCTTCCATACACCTAACAATAATAGGTTAAGTTCATTCAATCTATTTGTAGTGTAGTAGGGGGTGAACTAATGGAGTGCCGTCTCAGTTTTTTAATTTGGTTTCACACTTTATCACCGACCATAGCCAAGAGAGTTGATCTGGTAAAATTATATCATTTGTACATACACTAAATATAAATAGATTAGACGATTTCTTTTATACTTTGAGTAGGGGTATGAAACAAATTTCAAGTTAACTCTTACATAAAAAAAACCCGCCTCTGTGGCGTAGTTGGCTAACGCGCTAGTCGTGTTAAGCTTGACTGCTGAGGACGGGGAGATTGAGGTTCAAATCTCGGTCGGGTGAACTCGGGGTGGTATTTCCTGAATAGTTTTCCACTCTCCCTCCACGCAAATGCGGGTTCACTTCCTCTAATTCAACCTTCCCAATTCCCAATCCATTAGAGTAATTAGTACCTAAAGCGTATAACCCGAACGGGTAGTAAGATGCGGTGCTGAATATTATTATTATCTTACATACACTTTTGTTACAGTTCTCAGAAATAGGAATTGAGCTTCACTTTCTCTCACTTTTACAAACCACGGTACCAATGCTGTTTTTTTGTATTTATTATCCTGACATAAAAAAATAGCATTATAGAACAGGACAATCTGACAAGATTTCTTCGACCAAGGTGTACATATTTTTAAGCCCGTGAAAGTTACCTTGGTCGATTTCTTTTTACTAAGTGAAATCAGCCAATAGGGGTGGACCCTCCTTTGGGACCATTTGTGTGGCAAAAGATATAGCTTATTGGAAATACACACGCAGCCAATCCGTCAACCATAATGGACGTAGTCTACCAGTAAGGAGGGGAAATAATTACTCCTACTAGGTTTTACTATATATACTATAGAGAAATAGTAGTTCACAATATATTATCCACGAACAGGCCTATATTTCAATAAATCAACCTAAATTAATAACTATTATATTCCTTTTTAGATGTTATGACCTCCTAAATTAATACATAATAATATAACCTCTTAATAAACGTTGGTAGGATCGTAGCTACCCAGCTGCTGAACAGATTAATATAGCACCAATTTGTAACTAACGCATGAGAACCAAAGATAATCGTCTCGTATGCTAAGCCGATGAGGATCCGCACCAATAATGTCCGGGGCAGATACGACGTGTGCCGTTAAAGTATTATATAACAAGTTATCTGCGTTATTATTTTTAAAGACATAATGTGCTCTAGCTGACCAGTGTATAACTTTCTCTGACATCCCTCGATGAGATGATATGGGCTATGATATGGTTAACACCATTTTGAGTCTTGTGTTTGTATTTTTACAATAAAACCCCTATTAAATAACTAGTATACAAACGTATTTTAGACTACCTTACCTGAATACCCTTGCTTCTTGCAGTTGTGGGTCCTCGACCCTCAAACTTTCTTACTACTATATCATACTGCTAATTTATTTAAAACTATATCAATGACGCGTCTTATAGTAAAACTTTAGTAATAGCAGTATACATTTTATTTAATAACAATTATGAGAATTATTTTCTCTTGTTTGAACTAGTTGTTTCTTTAAAATGCATTTTATAGATATAATATATTTTTTGAAATGACCATAGATTAAATAAAAATGTAGTTCTTGTGCCTTTCATAATTACTATCCAATATCGTATAAAGTGTATTTAAAATATTATTAGCCTATTTTGAATCTAGTCCCATTGACTGGGAAGTCAATATTTAGTCTTACGTTTCATTGATATAAGCACATATATATAGAATTTAACTAATTATTATGTTCTAAATGTTTAGTTAAACTAAAGTACGCATTAGTGAGAGCTCTGACAAAAGTATCAGTCTGGTTTAGTATTTTGATTAAGGTCTGTGAAAGCCCGACACTTGCGGGCAATGTCAATATAATCAAATCGCACCAAACACTTTAGGAAGGAACTTATATCTTGACTTTGACATAAACACTTTGTACATGCATATGAAAATGCCAAATTAATCTTCAATTGTTCACAAGCATAAAGTTACGGCAAGCTGCTCTTTTGGAAATACATAATTTCCACATCTCGTGTTTTATAGCTTCATGAAATATTTTATGTCATCCATTTGAATTATATTTTCACACGAATATGGACATACAGTGTAGCGCAGTCTATCCGCCCCTCATTGATCTAATTTTCCTGTTCATAATGACTGAAATTTTGCCTTAATTGATTTTGTCATGCGGAAGTTACGACCCACCTAGACCACGTGATGTCTTATTTGTAGCACCAGTCAGAAACAACGCCGGCCAAACTTATGGCGGTAAAACGTCTGCGTGAACGCGCCGCTTGTGAACGCCATCCAAAATTGGCTCAATAAAGACTTACTAAATATTTTATGAGTGAATAGTGATTGTAACACATTTATCGTGTTTTATAATTTGTTATAGTGAAAAAACTGATGATTTGTAGCAATATATACTATTGTTTTAGCGATTTTTTCCTATAATTTTCAGACTATCAGGTTTTTAGTTAATCCGGATGACAGCCGGTACCATTTAGGTAGGATGGATGAGGTTCCACTGTTGGTGTATACTATTGTTGAAACTTTAGTGAACCTCAATATTTAGCTCAGATGTTAGAGGCCAAGGTTACAGTTTCCATAAAACCTTTATTGCAACCCTCTGAAAAGAGAGTTAAATTGATATCCTTTGTCAAAGTGATAACACGTGTTGCAAATATGTTTTGACACTTTGACAGGTGAGTTAAATTGATATCCCTGGTCAAAGTGACAGTACGGGTTGTAATTATATGTGTTGACACTCTGACAGGCGAGCTAAGTTGATATCCCTGGTCAAAGTGACAGAACGTGTTGTAATTATGTGTTAACACTTTGACAGGTGAGTTAAATTGATATCTTTGTCAAAGTGACAGCACGTGTTGCAAGTATATTTTGACATTTTGACAGGCAAGTTAAATTGATATTCCTGGTCAATGTGGCAAAACATTTTGTAATTATGTGTTGACACTCTAACAGGCGAGTTAAATTAATATTCCTGGTTAATGTGACAGCACGTGTTATAATTATGTGGTGACACTTTTTTCTTACCTATTCTCAAATTATTATTAGAATTGAAAGAGAATACACTAACATCATTTCATTTCATAACGATATGCCAGTAATTAAATTATTTTCATATTTACTCAATGCCTCTTTTGGTACAGAATTTAATTAATAAACTTGTCCTAAAAATTATGTTCATTAGAGTCCAAAAAGAAAAATGATATGTATTTTTCAATATGAACGTACACCAAAGCTGTTTGGAAGATTTGTTTTGTATTTCATATCGGAAGTAGTGAACATAGAACCGTGTGAATTTGTACATCCGCACAAGTGATTTGATATTTGAGAATTTTCTAAAAAGGTTCTATATCTTCTACAGTTCCATTGATATAGAGTCTCCGTGAGTGTAGGAATAAGAGGGAATAGGAGGGAATAAATGGGTTTTGCCTAAGAGAAAGATTTATAAAACTTTTTGACTCAACAGAAATGGTTTGGGAGTTTCTGTAGGCAGCTTCAGTGAAAGATAAAAGAAGTGTATAGATGTTTTAATAATATAAAAATAAACACTATTTTTGAAATTAAGCTTTAAAAAATGAACATTTTCAGCTTGGAAATATACTTAAATGTCAATCAATCTTTATGAATTATCTCAGTAATAACAATTAGCAAATGCTTCTGTGAGTGCAATATAGATGGGTTTAAACATATAGACTCAACTGAATTATTTTTACTGTTGGTTTCTCTCTTCGAAGAGACATTATTAAACTTATTCGCTATAATATGTGTCAGCCATCTCCCTGGAGTAAAATATGATAAGGTGGGAAAGGGGAGGGGGAAAGATATAATTTTTAATAAAGAGGAAAACATTGGCCATGAAATCTTTCAAAACTAAAGCAAAAACTAAGGATTAAGACTACTCAAAAAAACCCTTTATTATAATTCTCGAAACTACTGCGTTAAGGGTGACCTTGTGGTCTAGGGGTAACGTGTCAGACTTCTGTGCTGGTGGCTGGGGCTCAATCCTCAGTCCCGGCACAAATTTATCTGATTACCAAACCCTTCCTTCACCTCTGACAAGACATCATTTAATGTAAGGAATGCCAGGTCTCCACCATGGTTCGGATTCCACGTTAAACTGTAGGTTCTTCATTTTATCTCACTATCACCCTACCTTTACACATTAGCGTAAGTGCGTATAACCCGAATGGGTAGTAAGACGCAGTTCTAATAATAATAATAATAATAATACAGCGTTAAGTCTTAAGAATTGTTTTAAAAATATTAAATATGGGTGCAATCAGTCAGAAGAAACGTAATGTGTGATATTTTACAAAAATATACCTTATACCTCAGGATTTAATATATACATGATTTTTGTCCCTGAAAAGTCATGATTCTGGTCTTGTTTGGTTTGTGGGTGACTTGATGATAGGGGTCAGAATCCCAGCTTGTTCCATGTTTACTCTATCATATCAAGAGAAAGAAATGAAATTGCAAAAATTTATGACCTTAAGATTATGATGAATCTTTACGTTTTATGTGTGGCCGAACTCAAAAAAGTGGATTTTACAACTGTCCGTCTATTTGTCTATCCCTGGCCAAAGATCTAAAATAGTTGAATGGATTTTGTTTAAAATTTATATATGATGTGTTGTGGGGCAATATCTCGGAAGTTTTTTTTAAAAATTTGACCCTAGACTGTAAATTAAGAGTAGTTTACTGATATAAAAAAGATTTTTCGAAAATAGCTATAACGATGTTATTTAAAGAGGATGTATAGGGAGTGTTTAAATTCCATATAATACTTTACGCGTGATGTTTGGATTGAAACCCGTTATAGAGCAGTAAGCTTGAGTGAATTTTTTAAATTTAAAATAGTTAGGAAATTGTTTTATATAATTTGTTTAAAATGTATATCTGGCTAGGGTTTGACATGACACACAAAACTGTTTGCTTGTTTTTGGAAGGAGATTTTTTAAAATGAGTAATTTGCTGATAAGAGCTTATTTAATTTGAATATTAAAAAGGATTCTTACGATTCAGTTAAAAATGGGCATATGATAATCAAATTTTACATGATAAATAATTATTTATAAATTTGTTTTTCTAAAAAAAAATGTAATAGGCCACTGATAATTGATTTTTATTAAATTTGAATTTAAAAAAAGTAGCTCTAATGACAAAAAATTGGATATTTGAATTTTTTTGAAAGTAGTATTGAAGATAAATAATGGTAAATATGGAGTATATTCCCACGATAAATAAAATACGCTTTTATCTTTAAAAATTAAAAATGTTTCCAGTGTAGTCTAAAATTAACTGATTTTTGAAAATAGGAAGTTTTAAAAAATATTTGAATAATTTGGTTAAAAAGTTATATATAAAGAGTGTTTATCATGACTAACAAGACGTGTTGGTTTTTTGAGTAAAAATCACTTAAGGATAGCTTACTGAAAATTTTCTTCACAGCTCTAATACACAATATGAAAAAGTGTTATAACGGGCTAACCAATTTAGCCCTGTACTGCCCAAAATTGCTGCACTAAATCATTGGTCAAGAACACATATTAATTATTCCCTGATATAAATGCAAATCTACTAATGTATAAATCTCCATGTGTTAGATACCACGTCTCGGATACTTCATGGAATAAGACCTGCGCCATCAGGATGGCTACCCTCCCTCGCCATTCTCATATCAATGTACTTGACCGGCTCCATGTAATGGGATTGTTCCCCCCTTCTTTTCTTCCCATGATGCTTTGCGTTCAACCACTATAAAACTCCATAGCTCGCTAGGCAAAGATACGGTTAAAATTATTCATCACCTTCAGGACAGTCGACACTCTCCAAATTTCTCTCTTCACCTCAACTTCACGCAATATGTGATCACGATGCTCACGCAATATGTGATCACGATGCTCACGCCGAGGGACGTACCGGACCACTGAAAGTAATATGAAGTTTGATTAATCTTTCAAATCCGTGGGGAGTAGGTGGCTCTATGGCCGGGCTCGAGTCTTTAGTTTTTTTGTATAAATTGTTAAAAGGATTAGCTTCTCTCTTTATTAATGTTCGTTTTTCTTTAGGTTAACTTTATATGACTTAGTTCACTTACGTGAAGTCATTTAGTACGCCACGTGTTTTCTGTTTGGCCCTTAGACCAGCAGTTTAAATGGGAATGATTCCCACACTTTAGCTCGTATGATCATTTTGTAGTCAGTGAGGCAGTTAGCCGGGAAAAGAGCTGTTCAGATTGTTCGGGGCATAATGGCAATACCTAGTCAGGTTTATTTAACTTGTTAGGTTCACCAGTTTCGGTGCCCAACTTGTGGGTAATTTCTGCCCGTCTGGTATGGCCCGTGTTGTATTCTATATTTAACTTGTGTTGTTCACCAGTTTTGGTGATCAACTTGTGGGTCGTTTCTGCCCATATGGAATGAACGTGTTATATACAATATTTAATTTGTGTTGATCATCTGTTGGGGTGCTCAACTTGTGGGTCATTTCTACCCTACTGGCATGGACTAATTGGGCGTGTGCCAGTTCATGACAAAGTAAGACCGAGAACACTGAATTAGAACTTACCTGTACTGTCAATTGATGTATATTTTCGGCCGATCCATCTATGTCTGGAGCCGACAGCCACCAGATTGTAACTTGCATAACTTAACTTGTCTGTTTAATTGGTGGGCGCTTCACGCCATACTCACCCTTAGAGTGTACCTGTCATTTAACTATCTGTGTGGCTAATTAACAAGGATAAGTCTAAGGCCTGTTTCAGTATATATTGGTTTGTGTTCGTAAGATGTTCTATGTACCTATCTCTGCCTTTTGTTACATTAAACTGATTGGTTAAAATGCACTCCTTTTCCTTTTAAGTGTTTACTATCATGTTTATTTACTTTGTTAGCACTCGCTGTCTCTGGCGTTTACTAGAGCCAGTGATTCAGTGTGTGCAATTGTGTCGTACTATTGTTTTTATTTATCTCATGAATAGCTCCCCGTTCTTTCACCAAACAAATGAAGGTTTATTTTTTCTAAATTTTATCGTACTTATCCGTATCCAATGTGTGTAGATATGCGGACATTCCACACAAAAATCACAACAATGTATTAATCAGCCGCGTAGTTATGTTTTGACTCTTTGACAGGTGAGTTAAATTGATATCCCTGGTCAATGTGACAAAATATTGTAATTATGTGTTGACACTTTGACAGGTGAGTTAAATTGACATCCCTTGTCAAAGTGACAGCACGTGATGTAATTATGTGTTGACACTTTGACATGCGAGTTAAATTGATATACCTTGTCAAAGTGACAGCACGTGTTGTAATTATGTGTTGACACTTTGACAGGCGAGTTAAATTGATATTCTTGGTCAATGTGACAAAACATTTTGTAATTATGTGTTGGCACTCTGACAGGCGAGTTAAATTAATATCCCTAGTTAATGTGACAGCACGTGTTGTCGAAGAGAATGACTAATTAACTGTTTTAATATATTTTTTATTTTCAAACAGAGATAAGGTTACCATAGAGGGAATATAGTTTGTGGTTGGTACCAAAATTAACAAAAAAAAATGTAAATGAGATGTTGACAAATTTTATAAAGCCTTTAGATAAAAAAAATCTCCGAATAGTTTGTTGTTGCTCTGACTTCTATTATATCATCTTAACTCTCATACCTTTCTGCATTGTTCTTCTGTCTTTTGTTTTGAACTCTAGTGTCTTTTGTTAAATTAATAATCCTCATCTCGCACACTTCCTTTATTCATATTTAGCGCCATCTCTCTTATTTTCATTCCCTCTTTTCCTCCCTACTGTGACCTTTAATTGTATTTTTTTGTTTTCTTTTGTTTAAAAGTCTCATTTATATCCTCCCCTTTTTTTTCAGTGGTAAGGCAAAGCATTAAAAGGATAAGTAAGAAATGAAGAGTAATATAACAAAAGAATTTGTGCTGTGAAAAAACAGGGAGAAGAACAGAGAAAAAGGAACACCAGCACCTTATTAAGAAAATATTTGAAACTTGACAATGTTTTTTTTTAAAGCTATTCAGGCAAGATTTATACTATTTTAACATTTATATGTTTCATTGAACCGGAGTACTCTATCTGGTAAAGACAATTTTTATAATCTCAGTTGGTCTACAAATCACCACTCCCAACCTTTATTTATTCTACTCGTCCCAAAGTTTTAATCTGAACCAATGAGGTAATTGTAGCTCTAAAAATCAGAATATTGTTCCATAATTTATTTATCTCTTTCTTATTAACGTTATCTTAACAATCAAGACTAGTGACAGTTGTGATTATCCATAGGGGAGGGAACACTGTATGGCACTGTACTTACATTGTCTCTGGCTACCCCAACTATTAAACAAAACTAAGTAAAATATAAATTAATACAATACTTAATAGATTATAGAAATTAGTTCACAGGCAAACCCAACTAATTGTTGCGGTTAGGTATTAAATATATGCTGCTCATAACATGATCGAAATGATTCTAAGCATAAACTCAATTGTATAGGAAAAAGGTTGAGGAACGTGTGTGTAAAATAATTGCATTGATTATAGGGAGCCACATAGATGTAAAGTCACCTTAAAACACACTGACCCTTTATAATATGGCAATTCACACTAGTGTCAAATGTCTTCTAGAAAATGAAGCATGCAACAGATGACTGACTATCTACTGATTTCAAATATATTTATTGGACGTTAGATACAAGTAATGTATATAATGTAATGTTAATGTATTCCGCAGTCAACATAACCTTTACTCCGTTTTTACCCTCATGATGCGAGAAAGGCGCATAGTAGTTTTAAATATAATTCTAAGATGTCGTACAACTTAAAATGTAAATTTGCATTGTATGAGGTTTAAATCAATTACCTTACAGCAATCTGTTTGTTAGAACCAGGTACAACTTGGTAATTTTGGTGATCATGAAAATAAATTGTTTGGTTAGATACATGGTCAAATAAAATACTTTGGTGTGGACCAAGGCTATATAATGTTTAATAATATTTAGCACTGCGTCTTACTACCCGTTCGGGTTATACGCCTTAAGTTCTAATTACTCTAATTGATTAGGAGTTGGGAAGGTTGAATTAGAGGAAGTGAACCCACATTTGCGTGGAGGAAGAGTGTAAAACCATTTCGGAAAAACCACCTTCAGTTCACCCGACCGAGATTCGAACCTCGATCTCCCCGTCCTCAGCAGTCGAGCTCAACACGGCTAACACGTTAGCCAACTACGCCACCGAGGCGGGTCTATACAATGATGAATAGATTTAATACCAACAGTCTAAAATAAAGAGTTGGCACTAAAAGCGTAAGCTATTTAAAAAGAACGGTTTTTATAGACTGTAATACTTTATATATGAGTATCAAAATAAGCAGGCATTGTTTCACCCAATCTTAAATAAATATATAAAGAAGTGGTCAAGAGAATAACTTCTAAATTATAACCCTCAGCCAACATCAGTGAGACAATCGCAAATAAGAAAGAGTGTTAATAACGGAAACGTTTAAAAACTGAAATTCGGAGGAACCTTTGAATAGTTTAAAATAAATATCAAGCTATATTTGTAAGTGACACAAAATTCGAACAAAATAATTATTATGTCAGTGTAATGTTCTATCTATTTGAATGCGCGACAGAGTATAGGGCGAACCAAACTCGAAATAGTAAGTTTATGATAGGTTCAAGTGGTGAATTATTTTACATATCCATTAGAGATTGTGCCTCAGCACCTCAGTGATTATAATAGTGACATGTTAAGATTTAGATTCACTTATAGCCTATTAGTATAATCTTACAACACATATTTTAATTAATATAAACATAAATTAAATCGTACTTCACATTTATTTACTAAATTAAAACATATACTGTATTTTTATACCTGGCATTTTAAAGAATTTTATTTGTAAATAAGTTAATTATCTCTCCATGAATTCCGTGCATTCTTTAAAAATAAACTTCAGTCAATTATGCTTTTAAATATATTTAAAAAATATCATTTTTTATTTAGGTGGCAGTATAACATATGTCCAAATTTTACAGGTAGGTTCTATATTAACTTCTTATAAGTGTATATGCTTGTTTTGAGTTACTTAGCATGCACTTTTTGGACCCATTGATTATATCAGCACACAACTAATTAATTAACTTAAATCTAAAACGGACACAACATCCAACCCCCTGTCGTTAATCCATCATTGTGAAAGGGGAATCCCTCATTTCACCAATGATACACTTTTTGACCATGCTAAGAAACGAAACCGTGACCCTTAGATTATTATACAGACACAAGGTTTCGGACCTATAACTGGAAATCAAATCTATAGTATGGCAATGCAATAACGCACAGGTGAGATAGACTTCAGAATAGTGGCAAGATAAATTATAAAGTTAAATGTACTATGGCCAACCTATCAGAAAACTTAGGTTAAATCACTTTGGCCAGTATTCTGTGGTCTGGAACGTTTTGAATCTTCTGCCATAAGTTTGATGAACGACTACCAATACGTCGCTGTTAGCAACGCAAAGGCATCATAATAATTTACATATGCAGCTGAGTATTTTGGTAAAAAAATACGGTTTTGGATTTTATTCCGGCTGTATTTTTTCCGACCTTGTTTATGTATCCCCAGAGACCAAGAGTTAGTATCTGAAAATTAAGATATGATAACTTTTGTAAATGATTTAACTGAGCTCTATGGCATTGGCTAATAAACAGGTTCATGACATAAAGAAACAAAAAGAAAATATTTTAAATATTTTTGCTGAGAAAGAAAATCATAAAAGGGATAAGTTGAAATAGGCACACTGCAGAGGTGCTGGCACAAGCAGTGGCCAAGATTAATGTTCCAGGAAGAGGAAGCCAAGGAATGTAGCCCTAATTTAGCTAGATTTAGACTTGGTGTTTGGAAGAAACGGATCCAAGTATTGGTAATGTGTGCTAAGAGTATGACAGAATCAATGCGTCTTGAAATAACAAAAAATATTATATAATAAAAGCCAAGGGTTAAGGCATAAGAGATACTAGGTGGCTTTAAGGAGACGAATTTTGCTGTCCGAAACTTGTGAGGTCCCACAGATGCTGGACTGAAGTGTTTCAACCTGTATTACCCCGGCTGGGGAGATGGATTGATAACTGATAAACTGTACGTTTAATTCAGTAACCCTTTTCAACACACCTAGAATAGTGGGTTTAATCTAAACACTCTAACTATGTGAGCTGCGGTCCAGTTGCAATAGCCTTTACCTTCCTTATTTGTTTACTTTGAGCCTAAATAAATATAGGATGTAGAGTCTACAAAACATGTTGCTCACCCTTTAGCCTCTAGCATAGCGTTATTTTAGCTTTTATATCACAAATTCATGTCCCAAGATTTAGGTTTTTAAAATTCTATAAAGCCTTTTATGATATGAATTATAGAGTCGGAAAGATGATACAGCATTTTCCTATAGCTATTCAGATAGTAATAGTTTGATATCTAATGCAGTCCCTTTGCTGACTGTTGAGAATATAAGGAGCAGCATGAACAAAAAATGGGAGTAAATTACTAAATTATAAGAGTATATTGCTCCTGCAAAGCACCGATTGCAATTAAATGATCTGGATACAAAATCCTAAAATGTAATAAGCAAAGCTATTGCCATGCTCCCTATTATATATAAGCTAAATATACAGGTTCATCTAAGCAAAACCTTTTAAACATGTGAATGTAGCATATCATTTTATGTGAAGGGCTACTCCCAAACCTATTATTAACTTTAGTTTAGATGTTACAAACTTAGGGTGAACACTGCACAATTTCACCCTCCACGAAATAAGAGTATAGGGAGACATAAATAAGATCCCCCCCCCCAAAAAAAGGGAGCTAGTGTGTCTAGGTTCTCTCCATATTCAACATCATTCCCACACCATACCTCCCCTACCACCATATGGGAGGTAAAAAGGACATTTGTAAAGCACGACACAATTCCTCTTTCCTCCAATTTTTACCCTCCTCAGAAGGTAAACAGCTTTTTTAATGGTATACGACGAGCACCGTTTTACAGACCGTGATTTTCATGTCTGAATAAAACATTTTCTTCAGTAGTATAGTCGCGGCTCATTTATGAGGAACCCCATCTCTTTACTTTCTTCATACGATCCAGTCCGTATACCTTTCCTCCCTCACTTTATTTCAGCAACAAAAACAAAGGGGTATGGTCCAGTACTCACATTATTTCATACAAATAACATAAAAACTATTAGTCTCTATTAAATGGCTTGAATAAATTGTTGATTTATGCAGTTGACGTAGATTTACTGAGTGACAATAATTAAAAGGAATGTAGAACATGTTTGAAAACAGCAAATAAATAGTTTTAAAAGTAAAACTTACTCTTAAACCTATGTTTTTGATATTTTTAATAAAAAAAAACGAAGTACAGTATATTACTCTATATCAAAATCTGGTATTGGAAAGGAAGTGGCTCAATAAAGATCAGCAACATGCATTTTGAAGAAGTTAAAAAATATAATTAAATACTTGAAACTGTGCTAATATATAGGAATGTAAGAGAAGGTCAAAAAAAGAATTAATTGGGGCAATGCTTTCTACCATTCAGTTTGTAAGCTGTTGTTGCCTAGATTAATGTGTGTAAATATTGCGTAATGCACTAAATAAATTAGGTCTAGGATCGCCATGGTCAAGGAAGCTTTCAAAAAGAAAAGGTTACTGTTGATCAGCAAGTTGAGTTTGGAACTGAGGAAGAAACTGATGAAATGCTACTTTTGGAGCATCGTACTGTATGAAGCAGATACTTAAACTCTTAAGAAAATGGAAAATAAATGCGTGGATCGCTTTGAATTGTGGTGCTGGAGAAGACTTTAGAAGATTGGATGAACAGACAGGGTGACAAATGAAGAAGTTCTAAGAAGAGTGGGTGAGAAGATTGGACACACCCTTAGTAGTAACTTTCTTCTGCACGAAGTGATAGAAGGAAAGGTTGAGGGAAAGAGGAGCATAGGAAGAAGTAGGAGTCAAATACAGGATGAAATGAATCAAAGAAGACAATTCTGGGAGCGAAAGGAGGAGGCAGAGGACAGGGCGCATTGAAGATATAAGTTTCACTGACAAAAGGATTGGACCTGTCGTAGGAGAGGACACCCAATAATAATAATAATAATAATAATAATAATAATAATAATAATAATAATAATAGTAATAACAAGGATATTAAAATGAGAATAAACAAGCTATAATCCTAATCGTTGCTCTTTTTGAGTGTGGAATGTTGTCATTCACTCTGTGGATATTGTTTTTGAGAACTAAGTGCTTGTGAAATATATTTGGACCTAAGAAAGATGAACAAACACAAGAATTGATAAAGTTACATAATGAAGAACCTCGTGGTTTTCATGCATCCCCAAACATGTGAGGGATAATCAAGACGTGCAGGATGAGGTGGGATGGTCATGTGGTGCATCGATGACAGGTATAGACACAACATATTGGTTGGGAAAACTGAAGATTCAAGAGACTTTGGTAAACCAAGACGTCAATGGGAGTAATATGTGAAAATATATTTATACCTTTATATTATGCCTGGTTGGAACCATCTATGACAAATTTACAGGTGTATTTTTGAAGTCTTTTATATATATATATATATATATATATATATATATATATATATATATATNATTTAGCACCGCGTCTTACTACCCGTTCGGGTTACACGCTTTAAGTACTAATTATTCTAATGGATTGGGAATTGGGAAGATTGAATTAGAGGAAGTGAACCCGCATTTGCGTGGAGGGAGAGTGGAAAACCATTTAGGAAAAACCACCCCCAGTTCACCCGAGCGAGATTCTAACCTCTATCTCCCCGTCCTCAGTAGTCGAGCTCAACACGACAAGCGCGTTAGCCAACTACGCCACCGAGGCGGGTGAAGTCTTTCATAGCTCCTTAAGTCTTTTATTAATTATTCAAAATGGCTGAAAAAGTAAATGCACTGTACAAGGTGGAAAATGAGAGTAAAATTTAATCTTCAATCATTATGAGAGAAATCCCAACCACAATCCAGGCACTCAAGATTGCAAAATAATTTTAACAAGATAATTCTGTGTGTGTGTGCTTTGTTTATTTTTTTACACACCTTTCTATTATTATCTAGGAGCATTTATTGGATATTTAAAAACATTGAATTAATGCGATGTGGCCGCAATAACAACATTTTCTTCAACATAAGCTTCAACTTTGTTTCAAACTTCAGTTTAAGATTCAAATAATACTTTTTGGGAATCAAATAGCCAAAGCTATTATTTATGATTTTAGTGAGGATTACTCAATCGAGATATCATATTCTGAAATTTAAAAATGACACCTGGACACGGGAATCGAACCCGGGGCCTTTGGCTAAGTAAGTCAATGTTCTAACCACTGAGCTATTCAGGAATAATAAATAATAGCTTTGGCCATTTAATTCTTAAAATATTCAATCCCTTACAATTATAATAATTGTACAAGTGTCAGCAATAAGCCAACTACAGAGTCGAAGATGGCTGCGTTATCTGATAGCTCGTGATCATAATAAAAACAAACATTTGTAGACGGCAATTTCCTCAAGTCCATAATAGACTCTGCCTTAAATTATGAGTGAAGAATGACCCTGGTTACGGGACGATTCCTGGATAGCTCAGTGCTCAGAGCATTGGCGTACTAAGCCAAAGTTCCCGGGTTCAATTACCGTGTCCATTTTCAGAATATAATACTTTTTGAGTCTACTGGAAACACACAAATGGATGGACATTCTAAAAGTGGTAAAAATGGATTATTTGGTGTTCTTATTGCTCATACTATGTGCGTATAAAGAAGGAAAAACACATAAAAAATGTGAATGCGCAGAAAAACCTAATTGGTACCCGTTATTCAAACGGGCAATAATCTACAAAGAAGCTTTGTTCTTTCATAGTATATAAATTAATCACAGGGAAAATTAGCAAAATCTTAAAATTTAAAAATAATAATCATTTGTCATATTGTTTCAAATTGTACTAATTGTAAAAACAAGGATGACTAAAACATAATATTAAAATAAAGATTATAATCTAAATGTGTGTCGAAATCTGAAAATTCTTTCAAAAATTAAGTTATAACTTATCTATACACATTATTAGTACTCTCGATTATTGGTTCTAATAAAAAAGAAAGAAGATTAACATAGCATAAATAATTGGTTTTTAAAGAGTTAAAACAAAATATAGAAATATAACAGTTTACATTATAGAAATAAAATTATTCATTTAAATTTTATTTTTCTTTATTCCATCAACAATTTTGAATCCGCTATATTAAATTTTCGATTTTAGGGCTTTTATAGATAACCTTATCTTAAAACCTATTGACATGGCTAATTTTGGGTTTATGGGATGTTTAGAAGTGTTAGAATAATTTATGTGGACAGATAAATATAAAAACCACATAAAATTATGATGTCCAACGTCTAGCTGCACTCTTTATATAATTTTCAATCCAAAAACAAAGTATAGGTGTAAGTCAATACATAAAAAATAATGAAATGAAATATTAATCAGCCCATAAACTGAGTTAAAATACAAATGCAATCCATAGAAAACAATATTTCCTGAGAGCAATCATAATATACGTAAACATAAGTTATTTACATTGTTACAAAGACACATAGGAAATAAGAGCATAATTGTTTAATAAAAAACATTTAATATTCAAACTTTTATAGTTGTTTAAGGTTGTCCCTCTAAATGTATTGAGATATTTCAAATTAATACCATACAGAACATGTTTTATTCTATTAGTTTAGGAAATTTCTGGGGAAGACCCCTTTCCGCCTTTTCCTGTCACTAACTTTATTTCATAGTGTTTGATGTGGCTCTTACAACTGCTTGTCAAATTTCATTCTTCTACTGCAGTGAGAAGTTTTTATTTAAATCACCGCGTTTTACTATATGTTCAGGCAATATGCATTTTATTATGTATTAATTACGTTAGTGAGCTAGGAACTAGAATGGTATCTGGGAGGATTAATTTATTTGTCTGAATATATATCCACGTAAATGAAACATTAAATCACATAAAGATGTTGAACGTCACCTAGGGGTAAGTTTTATTTAAGATTAAAGTCTAACTCAGCGATCTAGTAAGACAGATATACAAATCTACATTCATTGTTTGTTGATATTTCCAAGACCATTCGTTGACAAGGAAATTTACAAATAAGATTCATACATTAAAAGTTAATATAGTACAGTATTTGAATTATTACATATTTAAAACGCAAATATTACTCAACGGACAATGGTTTTTTTTCTACCCTGCTTCACTCGCTAGTGAGATAGCATGATGGTATGTAGGGAGATGATATTTTTTTTCTTAAAAATAATTAGCACAACAAAAGATGAGTACTTTTTTTTAGTTCACTGGAAACAAACAGAATTAATTCGAACGTACATACAAATTTACAGTTTTATTATTATTATATATTAAAACTAATACTAAACTAATAATTATACATAATAAAACTGTAGATTTGTATATATATATTTTTCTATATAGCAATTAACATAATAGAGAAAGTATACTAAAATGTTTATATTAGAACAAAGGCTTATTTATATCGTGTTTTAATACTCATTCGAGCTGACCGCATATTTTCAATCAAGTGATGAGGATAGGGTTGTAGAATTAAAAAAATAAAATATACTTGCAATTTCGCTGAGGGAAAGTAGAAAACCGCAGAGGAAAAATTAACCTTAATACACCCGATTGTGATTGGAGCCCCAATAACCCCATCATCGGCACTCCACAACTAGATAAGAGTGAGGTCTTAAACCACGTTACCACCGAAATGGGTCAATATTTTGAACATTTATTGTAAAGTAACATAAATATTACATGTTTAAAAAATATCCCCTTGAGCACCTTTAATACCTTAATAATTTTTCTTTTAACTTTAAATCCCTAGTCTTGGCTATTGGCCAAGCTCTTTGAGAGGTTACACTGTCCATTTTTCCAACCGACCAATTCTAAAATAATTTGTTATAAATATCGCAACGAGTACAGCCGTAATATCCTTATGGTGTGATAAAAGGTAAGTAATGGATTCTACGATGGGGATAGTCACGAACGCCAATATCTCTGCTC
>CABFVX010001756.1:48270-67192 GCA_902151425.1 Timema shepardi
CCCCCCCCAGGTTTTAGTGGTTTTGTATATTATAAACAAGTAAAGCTAATTTTTTTATTTTACAAAACGTATGCGTACATAAATCTATAAATTTAGATTAAAAACGGAATTATTAAATTCAAAAGAGGTCTAGAAGAACTCATAATAGTATTTTACCTAGTTTCCACATAGCTTTAATTTGTTTGCTACACATTCAAACTTAGTGATATATTGAGAAAACATGTTTCGGTATTTAACGGAAAGAAAATAATATGACAAGCATTTAATACATTTGAAGAAGGCAATTAATTTTTAATAAGCTCCTTTTCGTCGGTAAAGGTTAATTGCTGGCAATTTAAAATGAGGTCGTGTTAGGAGAGCCAGTCATATAAAATATTCTATTAAGAGGCTTTACGTCTATTGTGATTTTTCTTTTCATCTTTTTAAAATCCTATTTCTCACGCCTTTCCTTTGCTTGGGGATCTAGCTTTTCCACTTTCCATTCAAAATCGTTTAGAAAAAGCTTTAGCAGCTGCACCTTTCTAGTAGGTGGTTGGAATAAAATGATATTTGTTTATAAATTACGAAGTAAGTGGCTTTTAATTATTAATATTACCAATAATAAAAATCCTTGAGCCCATTTTGGTGGCCACATGGTATAATGCTTCACACTATCAACATAATAAACTGTCGACTATGGAGAAATTATGGGTTTGAATCCCTGTCATGTGTTCTGAGCGTTGTCTTTTTTAAATGTTTTCCCCAACTCTCTCCACGCAAAGTCAAAGCCAATTTTCCAAATATACTAAGCAATTAGAGAAAATCATTATAAAACACATATAACTAAAATATAGTCCACAGTTAAAATAAAAAATGTATAAAAATGTAGGCATAATCTATTTATTTAAATAGTTATCAACTAAAAAGAATGATAATTATTATAAAACACATATAATTAAAACCCACCTCAGTGGCGTAGTTAGCTAACGCACTAGTTTCATGTTGAGCTCGACTGCCGAGGACGGGGAGATCAAGGTTCGAATCTCGGTCGGGTTAATTAGGGTAGGAGGGGGGTCCTAAATGGTTTACACTCTCCCTCCACGCAAATGCGAGTTCTCGTCCAATGAATTCAACCTCCCCAATTCCTTATCAATTAGCGGAGTTAGTACTTAAGGGTATATCTCGGTGCTAAATAATAATAATAAAATGCATATAATTAAAATATAAACTAAAAAGAATAATATACATTATAAAATACATATAAATGAAATATAAACTACAATTGAAATAAATAATGTATACAAATTTAGGCTTATATTACAATTATTTTTAAAAGAGCTATCAACTAAAAAGAATAATTTATAAAGATCAATTTTGAAATATATTGTGTTAAGTATATGGGTGTTCCTTTTAAATTCTCTGGGATTTTTTTTAAACCTATTTAGTGTTCTAATTAAAATTAAGGACTCCTAAAGTTAGCACCCTGTTTATAGGAACTATAGATATAAAACATCAGTTGTGCCCAGTACTTTACTCCATCAGAGGTTGTAATTTGAATGCAACCTTTGAATTTTCTATAGCCTACATATAATAAAACAAGATCTGTCTGTACATTCGTTTGTCTGTCTTTTTTACGTTTGTTTGTGGCAGTAAACTCTAAAATTACACCTCAGATCGAGACCGAATCTCTTCTGTTGTTTTAATTATTTTTTAGGCAACATGGTAAGCTATATATCATCACGCTGTTTCATAGGCAAGCGAAGTAGGGTTTAAAAAAAGACTGTTAATGTATAGATATTAATTTATATGTCTTCTTTGTAAGTCTCCTCTGCAACGAGGGTTTTGGAAATATCAACAAACTAACTACAAATCTCTTTGGCACATATAGTGTTTTGGGATATAAAAATTTGGCTAACAAAACAATTTAATATGTGTAGGTTTTGTCATTATTATTGCCAGCTAAAAATTCGACGTCAGAGAGTATGCTTGAAATAATTTTATGCTTTTGCGTATTAATTAGATTTATTTAGTTTTGCTTGGTACTAGACTAACAAGACAATTTTATTTGGTGTGATAGGGTGCTTACTATAGAGTGATTCTTTTAAATTACTTCATTTTTGTTTCTTATATAGTAGATTTATACATATAATACAACTCGAAGGTTTGTTTGCGCATTCGTATTTTTGCCTTCTTTCTTCTTTTTCTGGGTAGTATGAACGATAATAATACTAAATAATTCATTTTTAGATGGTTTGTATATCTTTTTGTTTATTTGTTGACAATAAACTCAAAGAATTGGGGTGTGGCTGTGTCATGGACACGGCTGTGTGTTGTACGTGAATACGTTTATGTAACGGGTTATATATTTTTTAAATAAAATATTTTTATTTATATATTTAGGATAAAAGCAAGGAAACAAATAACCTCAAAATGGCGGCACTTCCCCCTGCACCGCGCGCGATGCGTCACTGTTCTCGCTTATTCGCTTATCGTAATGAATTCTTTGATCCTATAGCTATCCAATGGTATAACTTAATTTTGGATGTAGAGGATAGTTTCGAAACTACAACGACAAACTGTATTTTTGATAATATTTTTTTATTCTTACACCTTATTATATTCACTGTCACTACTTTAAACTAATGTTTTATATAAAATCGATAGATTTTGACGACAGCTGACGAATAAAACTTAAATGAACATCGTAGCTTCTCCGAGTCAAAAGTTATATTAATTGCAAATCTCGATACGCAGCAAAATAACCTCAAAATGGCGGCGCTTCGCTCTCCACCGCGTGCGATGCGTCACTGTTATCGCGTGTCGTAATGCATTCTTTGATCCTTTAGCTACCCAGTGGTATAATTTAATTTCGGATGTAGAAGATAGATTTGAAACTACAATGCCAAACTGTATCCCCCGATTTTGTTATCATTAGGTTTTTTGGATTGCCCCCATGTGGTAGCAAATTTAAAGACGTATTCACGTCAAAAGTACTCATCAGATAAAGACATGGGGGTATTTTTTTTAGACCTACGTCTTATTTTTCAAGGAACATGGTAAATTATATACCACCACATTACCTCATCAGCGAGCTAAGATGCGTCGAAATTAACCGTGTGTAAGCAGTGAACTTACTTAACAGCTGGTGTTTTGAGTACATACGATGGTACATGATATGAGTTGCGGTGTGGAGAAGGAGGAGGGGCGAGAGTTTGTGTTTTTTCGAGAATCTTAGTACGCTCATAAAACACTGCTCTCGACTAGGTTTCATTAATTTCTAGCATTTGAAGTTGTTGAATGCGTTTCGAAGCCGTAGGCAATTGGCAGAATAGGAATATATTAGAAATGTGGTATTTTACCCATATACAGATAGGTTCAAACTGTTAGTTTTATAAATAATGTTACAACTATTTAATGAAATTAAAGTAGTTATCAATAGAATAGCATATCTTTCATGTATTTATTAAATGTATGTAATCTCACTCTCAATAAATGAATAACTTGGCCATAACATTGATACTCTATTAAATGCGTTTTATTGAGCTGTCTAGGCCACCTGTTTAACATACCAGCTCTAGCTAATAAACTGTTCACTCAACACCCCCGATAGAAGAATAAATTAAAATAAACTCTAAACTGTGTTTTTCAATCATATACGTGGAGAGCTACTAATATATAACTTATGTGTTTGGGCAAATCGATGCGTTTTTGACTAACTTATCATTTTCCCATTCAAATTAATCTATTGTTACCTTTAAAATTTTCGTATACACCCTAAGTTCCTCTCACGCCTAGCACACACATAGTCACCCCTTTTATATTTATAGAAACATAATTCAATATTTCCAAGTATTTAATTTGCTCTCAGAATGCTGACATTTCTCTCAAAACAGCGCTGAAAATTCGTTAACTTTTTCTGTTTTGGTATTTTTTTCAAGTTAAAAACTAGACATTTTAATTAATTATGTTGATAATTTTCAACTCCATTTTGAAATGAGCCATATTCTGAAATAACTAACCTTTCCTTAAATAACGTGGGATTTCTTGACGTATTTAACGAATCTCAAAGCTCCTGCGAGCTGTTCCCCTTTTAATTTGGCTACAGGGGAGATCACTGGTATTATTATTTAGGTGTGAGAGTGGGGTGTGCCCCTCTAAATAAACGTATTCTGTCAAAAAGATAAGTTTCGCAAAGTTTAAAAGCTGCAGTCTCGCCTGTACGGGGAATAAACTTAATAAGTTGTTTTAGAGTTTGTGCTGGAAAGTAAATAGCGGTGTCATCGTTGGAGCGTCTCGAGACCAAAGTTTAGAAGGGAAATATAAAGTACAGAACAAAGCGGGTAAGGGGTTTAGGTGGTAAGAACTTCAACTTTACGATTCTTTTACCAACAACGCCTTTAGTCTTTAAGAGCGGAGGCTGGGATGTGTTATTTGTAGTACTAACAATTTAATGCAGGTGGCACTAGTTTTGTAGAACAAAGTCATGGACATGACAAAATAATTATTCTAAAGGAGGTGTGTGTGTGGGGTGGGGGTGGGGGGTGGGGGGGAAGTCCCCTTCACTAGAAAGTGGACATAATATGTCAATGTTGGTTTTAAATTTTTACATATATTATATTACAAACAATACTATCAAATGGATTTTGACATTCTTGATATGACAGACTAATATGACTTTCAACCCAAACGTTGTGTGCTTGAATGTTGAATGCTATAACTATACCCACTCCCCCCACAGCCCAATTCCCCACCCCAACCATCATAGTTTTACACTCAAGCATGATTTTTATGTTTAAGTAGTTTTCAATTAAATTCTTCATCTTTAATTTCTCTCGGTACTCAAAGAGAAAGAGAAGTATTGAGATCGTTACAAAAAATATAACTCGAGAGTTTGATAAACGTCGACGTTTCATGAACTCTTTGAAAAAAATGTTTTCCCGATGTTGTCTGTCTGCATCTTGGCCTAAGATTCTATAAGATTCCCCTGGACAGTTTTTGGAATTAGATGTCCAACCATAATACTTAGGGTAGTTCACTGAGGGGCAAAAAGAAACATACTCAATTTTATTGAAATTAACTTTAACTATTTTGATTATATTTAGTGTATAGGCACTGTTTAACATTGCAAAAAGGGTTATTCTCGTTTTCTTATGAAAACGGCATAGGTCATAGAGGATACTTTATATAGTCGGAAATTTACGATTTTTTTCATATCTCCATATCTATCTTAGATATGAATAATTTTATTGTTGTAGAGTTGTAGAACTTATAAGAATAAAATACCTTTATTTGGAATAAATTATTATAAAACTAATAGTTTCCGAGCAATTGGTGATTATATTTTGAAATGAGGTTCATGCAATCGGAAGTTGTTTTTCTCTTTGGTGAACAGTAAAGTTACTCTTTTTCTTAAATATATTTGTGTAAGCGTGTATATTATTTCATTTATGCTCTTTGGTAGAATGTTTCTGCAACAATATCAATGATTTAGTTCCACTTCTCATACGAGTTTTAAGTACATATCTTTATTTTTAGTAAAGGAATGATAAAGTATGTGTGATGCCACCTACCATTTATGATTGTATTAATTTCGTAAATTATCAGAATAGAACTCTGTTGAAATTCATTCCAATTGGATATCTCAAAGTATGATTTTTCTATATTAAAGGATTATTTCTGGACAGAAAAAAAAAGATAGGTGTGAATTTTTGGTTTTGTCAAGTATTTTTCAGTTACTCAACATTTATTCTTTCAAATAGGTCTTTAAAATATATCTCAGCCACTGGCTTCAATACTCTGAATAAACATGTTTGGAACAGGTAATTTATTTTCATACATCCCTTAAATATTCGTTGAAATTGACAGCTGACTGTGGGTTCGGTTACCATATCCAGGTATTATCTTTCAACAAATATTTAAATGAGTATTCTTGGAGAATTACGTCTTAGTAATCATAAATATATTTAAAACAAAGGGTGGTTAGTTATCTTATAGTTAATATCAAAGCTAATTTAGGGTAGTCCATTATCAGTGAGCACGGTGACCAAGGGGTCAACATAATTTCATCGGGTTTGTCGGTGACGGGGAGGTAGGGGATATAATACCAGCTGGGTGTATAACGTGTTGGTTTATTGGTTTCCCCTCAATTGTTTCTTACTCTCCCTCAACGCAAAAACAAGTATATCCTCACTAAATTTATACCTTTACAAATTCTAACCAAGTCATCGGTGGGGATATATAGATATACAGTGTGTGTAGTAGTACTCAGTGCACGTACACAGAAAGAATATATTATTGTTTTACAAAATAATGAAATAGCTCTCTCACCCTCATGACGCTCCAATCTGGTGTTATCTGTGCGAATATAATATTTATATCTATCTCTTGTTCTAATGCTGGCGTGCAAGGATGAAGTGAAGTTTCACTTCTTCTGAAGTGTCAACTTACCTGGAAATATAAGAGAAATAATCTTAGTCAATAAAAAACTCTCTAAAAACCTAATCTTAATTTATAGAACGATTTAAATATCTATGATTTAGATAAGACTCGGTCATTCACAAAAGCACTAGATCTTATACATTGACGATCATCCTTGATTGACTTGAGTTTTAGTCCCAATGGTGCAGATATTTATTATTTACATGGTATGACATAAAATGCCAAAAATACCAAGCCTAGTAGGTGTTAGAATCTCTGCGAACAGCAAGAGTTCGAATTTATATCTAAGAAATATTTATTAATTATAGATCTTGCGATAGTAAACATAGCTTTTGATAAATCATATCGAAGAGATAAAACTAATGTTGGGCATATCGGCATTTAGATCAATTACTGATTCCAGTCTATGGTTTGGGTAAGTTTTTTTATTCAAGCCTTGAGTATTTTCAACTAGCGGTTGGCTAGGCCTGTCCTAAATACATATGCCTTATAATCTATCTTAAGGCTAGAACAGACACAACATCCAGTCCCCGGCCGTCAATATATCAATATGAAAGTGTAAACCGATATTTTCATTAATGATAAATTTTTGGCCATGCCGGGAATCGAACTCGGGACCCATAGCTCAGTGAGCTGAAACGCTACGAACCGAACTAAGTGTCTGGCAGCATTTTTTAAATTGATAATCTTAATTAAAATAGGTTGCCTCTATTAATAGCCTGTTACCTATACAAAATATCATATAAAATAAATACAATTGAAGGTGTATGAGTGTTTTTGTGTACTTATATGTCTTTAAGTGGTAGGAATCCATAACTAATAAACATAAACAGCTTTACCCTGGGGTACGTATAAGTACTTATAGGAAACCGAGGTTGTGCAACTTTGGTATTTTTGTTTATACCTATTGCGAGATGGACCTCTTAAAACACATGAACAACGGATATTCTCTAAGACTATGATGAACTATTGAAATAACTATTAATATATTTTTATGTTTAGCTTGATCACCAAAGAAACCTTCAACTTGAAATACTAGGAGAAATTACTGGATATATTCCATTTTTACAGTCACGTGTATGCGGGTAAGCCAGATGGGAAGTAAGACTCGATACAAACAAATTTAAAAAATACATATTTTTTACAAGCATGTTTGGTGTGTAAAGTTTACATAAATTGATAATTAAAAAGTGTTCTTAATTAAAAAATACCATTTTATGTTCGCTTGATATAAAAACAACCATTAAAATTACAACAAATTAATTGAAAAGGGGTTTTGATTTGTCAAACGGTTTTGCAA
Source organism: Timema shepardi (assembly GCA_902151425.1). Taxonomy (NCBI): domain Eukaryota; kingdom Metazoa; phylum Arthropoda; class Insecta; order Phasmatodea; family Timematidae; genus Timema; species Timema shepardi. Next base: position 55,988 of record CABFVX010001756.1, read on the forward strand.
ACAAGTTGAGCTCAGCGTATTTAATCGCATCTTAGTTTTTCTTTTTCTTAGCTTATAAATAAAATAGCTAAATACGCAAGGTAATTCAGTAATATTTGCAAAATTTCTGAAGATCATTTAAAAATAGCTATTTTTGATAGTTTCAAGCACACGATCTTGAGATTTAAAAATGTAACTAAGAAAATTAATGATTATAGTAGTAATAATATCCATGACAAAACTGAAAAGCACTGCTTTATAATTTTTATTCTTCACCGTGTCTTACCGTCTAAGCAGAACTCATTTTAATATCAATAATCAGGTAGGGATGAGGAAGGTAGAATTTAGAGAAAATATACCCACATTTTGGCTGAGTGATAGTTATATTTTATTAAATACTTTCCCCGATAAGTACAGTACACCCAGCCAGGAGTTAAGCTCCAATCCCCCCGCCACCAACAAACCAGACTACACGAGCTTGACATTTATACTACGTGACCACCGGTATTGGTATACCTAATATAAAAACAATAAGAGTTGTAAGTTTACTTGACATATTTGGTGAGTGTACCATTTAGTTCATCTTCATCCTTTCTTCTTTTGTCTCTCCGCCACGGACTATAAAATTAGGAGGGCTACAGTCTACTTTCTTTATTACAACATTACAATGTTAACAGCAACACAAATAATAAATAGCTTTTTTTTTATACAAGTCCAGAGGATACAAGCACTAAAACCATTGAGCAACCCCATTAAAAGCTCAAAGTCACGTACAGAAATATGTCAGTAAATGTTGGAAGGACTGTAAAAAGTTCTTACAGATACTGGCAGTGAGTTGCAAACACAAATCAGTTTAATATCATTTCCTCTGGGAATTTAATGAAATTTCCTTATTGCTATTTTACTGGTGTAGTTTTTTTAAACAGTTAAACACTAGTTTTTATTTCAGTATTTTTATTTTGTCAGTAAAAGCCAAATTTTTGTCAATATCAGTTTTTAAACCTCTAAGCCAATAAAATGTATATTTCCTTCTTTCGAATAAAAGAGACAACTATTAAATATGTTTTTCTATTTAAATTTAAGGAATAGGGATCGAATAAGTCCCATTCAAACTGAGATATAGGGAAAAACTGTTTTGCATAGTAATTATTCATTAAATTATGTAAAACCTTTATCTATTTCCTATCATGTATACAAGTGTTTTGAGCACTCATTACTATTATAAATGGCATGTATAAAACTACTGTCTATTTACTATGCCTCCCTCCCTCCCACCCACTTTCCATACACACTTGTCAACTATGGAGACTAGAGTGTTAAATGTTTAACAACTCAGTAGATAAAGGTCGATGATAAAATGTTCAAGTATAGATATAGTATTCTTGAAGGAAATTTTAAGAAAACATCTTTCGAAATAAATGGTACGACATAATCACTTTCTAATAAAGTCTAAGGCTATCCAGCCAAACTATATTTTAAAATTCCGCATCCGTGTTTTTCAATTAGTTTATTTATTGGTTCCAGAATATATTTTTAACTACATTCTTGATAGATACACAACGTTTTAGAAAACATTATAAATCTTTAAATCTTGAGTAAGAAGTAGATAAATATGAGTATTTACAGTTATTTAGTTCATTTTTATACCAATTAATTTGGTAAATGAGTAAGTAAAAAAATGAGAATTAGGATACGATAATTAAATACATGCTTATTAGGAAAATGGATTAGAGTATTTATGCAACATAAGGTTTTTGTAATAAGAAATAATTTTGTAGCTAAACCTAACACCTTTAAATACGTCTGGCTTTCGTTTCCTTTACTTTACATGTCTCTGATTTTCCGCCCTCCTCTATTCCTGCAGCTCGCATTCCACCCTAACAACTCCCTCTTCACTCCCCCACCTCCTTAGCCAAACCAAATTCCCCAAGGAGTGTTGGCGCGTTCAATGACTGTCACGTTCCTTTCTACTCCTATGAGACGCACCCGAGGCGCTAGCGACGCTAGCGTCGTGGCGGTTGTGGGTAAACTTGACTTGGATCTGTCGACCCAGATGTCACTCACCTCCTCCACCTATTGCAACAGCCTAGTGAACATTCCCGGACCATTTGACAAGAGACAAAGGAAGAGGTAGCTTGAAAGGATGGGTTTATATTCATGCATAACACATAACTAATAGTGCATTGCGTACTGTGAACAATTCGTAATACAATTTCTAACGACCAATTACAATGAAACTTAATGATTAAAGACTTCTCAAATAATATGTTTATAAATTTTAAAATTTGATTATGTTATGGTCTTCAAACATAATATATTTTTTTAGTAACGTGTCTTACTACCCATTTGGGTTATATGCCTATGTACTAATCACACTAATAGTTTAGGGGTTACGAAGGTTACAGTTATATGAAGTGTACCCGTATTTACGTGAAGGGAGAGTTGAAAACCAATTTGGAAAAAAACCCTCAATACATCCAACCGAGATTCGAATCTCGATCTTCCCGTCATCGGCAATCTGGACTACTGTGGGAGTAGCGCGTTAGACCATGTGGCCACCGAAGTGGGTTTTATAAATACTTCTTTTAAAGTCTTACTCAGAAAACAATGTTCATATTCACATTCGCAATTATTTACCAAAATCGTTAATTAATAACAAGTAATTTATGGCTACCAAAGATAATTTCAAACATAAAAAGAAAATAATATCTGCTAGTTGTGTAGCCTGGCATTTAGTTGGCAAGAGTCTCTCCTTGAATTCTCATTGGCTGATACGTATCAAGTACAAGAATTATGTTGTGTATGCTTAGGTCCATACTTAACCTTCGGGGACTGGTGCTAAAAAATATAAGGAATGGTGCCATTGCATTTTTTGCAACATCTTATAATGTTCTAAATAATAATAAACACATTCTTAAATATATAATATTGTTATTTAATCAATATTATTAAATAAATATTTGAATAATACTTTAATTTTGTAAATTTTGTTAGTATTTTTTAAAAAAATATATCAAAAATATAGCTTATTATTTATTAGAAGAAAAAAAATACACCAAAATATGTTAAGTAATTTTTTATATATTACTGTATTATAATACTGAGTACTTCAACATTATTACTTAACTATTTAATTTTAAGCACAGGGGGGCAATAAGCCAGACGTATGCGATAACAACTGACGTCGTTGCGTATTCACACCATTCCTGCATGGCGCTGTTTTAAACTCCTGTATCTCAGAAAATAAAAATGTCTTGAATATTTGATAACATCATAATACGAAGCAGAACCTAATTGAGGAATACTTTGAAAGAATCCAACATAATTAACTTTAATTAAAAAAAGAAAACATAAAAAATCCATCGTGAAAATGCAACAGTGCGAGTCACGGAAGGGAAAAGGTTAATCAACATTATGAATTGTGCAAGCTTCACTATTCACTTTGTTTCTGTTGTGAATTATATAATCGAAATAAATATGCTGCAAACTTTTACTCATCATGTGCTATGAAATATTTACTACTATGCGCTATGCATGGATATAAAATCAGCCAAACCCTCTTTGGTGGCCACATGGCTTAGGGCGTCGCTTTCGCAATAGGCTAGACTCTCGATGACGTGGAGATCATGGTTCAATACCGGTCAGGTGTATTGAAGGTAGTTTATAAATGGTTTTCCACTCTTTATCCACGAAAATGCAAGCACATTTCCTCTGAGTAACATTGAAACTACGACAAACAATATACTTCTTGAATCTATGATTGTAAAAAACCAGTGTGTATCCACACTCCGGACTGGACCCCTTCATCGGGAAATATATTTACATGCAACTTGCGTTACAATAATGTACAAATAGTTCAAAAGTACAATAGTGGAGCTATACATAAAGTCATCATACTAATAAAATATAGTTTTAGGTTTATTTTGGTTTTATACTAGATTAAACTAAACGATATAACGTTATTTAGAATCCCAACAAGAATTATTAAATATTGTTTGCTCCACACATTACTACCCGTCTGGGATGTATAAATTTAAATAACCTAGTAGGAAAGAAATGAGGAATTAGAGTTTAGAGGAAATGTACCCCCAGTTTGCAGATCAAGAATGAGATATTATTTAGGAAAATCATCTTCAGTACACTCTACCGGGACTCGAGACCTAATATCCTCGTTACCAGCAATTCAGACTAGATGATTTTGACGTCTAGTTCATGTGCTCAACAAGCGTACCTTTTGAAATGTTAATATGGGAGATCACCCACATTGCTGGCTGCGTGGTCTAACGCGCTACTCTCACAGTAGACTAGACTGCCAATGACGGGGAGATGAGTCTCGAATCTTGATTCAGTGCTCTGAGTTTTTTCCCAAAATAGTTTTCCACCTTTCTTCCAAGCAAATGTTGGTAAACTTTATTTAATATAACTTTCCTATTCCCAAAAATCATTAGCGTAATTAGTATATAAGCGTATAACCTAAATGGGTAGTAATACGTGATCCTAATATATTATACCGAGTGTTTGAAAACTCATAGCCCAAACATTTAGTTTGTTTGAACCAAAAGTAATACAACATCCCTGTACACTTAAATCCAGAAAACTATGCTAGTACCATTAAATTGTGTTCAAAGTTACGGCGTATAGCGCCGGGAGAGCAAAGCTGTGCAATCATGTGTGTACAAGTTGCGTAGAAGCTAGGCCTGCGAAACGGTACATGTAATAATGGCAAGCACTTTCTGTGATTTAAGATCGTTAATGATGACCCTCAGAACGTATTCGCTTTTCTAAATGGACTGGTGTGTTGTTTAATATTAATTTATTGTACTATGTTCAGATGCCGTGCTCCAAATGTCGAGGTGTGCAGTGCTACGTGCCTTACTCCTATGCAACTTTCTGTACACGCATGCTTGACAGCTAGCTTTCCCGTCGCCGTAAGCCGAAAAACTGAAAACCATTTAAAGGTACTACATAGTTTTCAGGATGTAAGTGTACTGGGATTTTGTATTATTTTTGTTTCAAATAATCTATATGTGCAGTTTGGGCTATGGGTTTGATAACATCCTGCATATATTTGGAGACCAAATTTCAACAACATATGTTTATAAACAAGACATGCCTAATTTACGCTCGAGTTCTTTGAAACTTGGTGCATCACAATTGTTAGACTTATATACAACATATATTCACCATGCTGTTACTATTACATTGAGAAATACTAAACGAGTTGGTGGCAGCCTCCTGTACCCGGACGAGCAATATTCTAATTTTGTCGATATTCATAACATGTTTATGTTTCTCAATGGTTGAATTATCTTTTATATAGGGTTTATTAAAAACCCTATAGTTAAAATTGAATGTTTTATTTAATGTATTAACACATCCTCCACTCACTAATTTTTAGCTACTAATTTTATATTTTAAGTATTCCCCTCCACTCTGACATGGATAGTATCTCCTATATCCACTCACCACCCCTCCAATCTTGATATGGATAGTATCTCCTATTTCCACTCACTACCCCTCCACTTTTAACATGGACAGTATCTCCTATATCCACTCACTACCCCTCCACTCTGACATGGATAGTATCTCCTATATCCACTCCCCACCCCTCCACTCTGACATGGATAGTATCTCCTATATCCACTCACCACCCCTCCATCCCTCCACTCTGACATGGATAGTATCTCCTATATCCACTCACCACCCCTCCACTCTGACATGGATAGTATCTCCTATATCCACTCACTACCCCTCCACTCTGACATGGATAGTATCTCCTATATCCACCCACCACTCCTCCACTCTAACATGGATAGTATCTCCTATATCTACTCCCCACCCCTCCATTCTGACATGGATAGTATCTCCTATATCCACTCACCACCCCTCCACTCTGACATGGATAGTATCTCCTATAACCACTCACCACCCCCTCCACTCTGACATGGATAGTATCTCCTATAGCCACTCACCACCCCTCCACTCTGACATGGATAGTATCTCCTATATCCACTCACCACCCCTCCACTCTGACATGGATAGTATCTCCTATATCTACTCCCCACCCCTCCACTGACATGGATAGTATCTCCTATATACACTCATCACCCCTCCCCTCTTATATGTTTATTATCACTCATATCCAATCTCCCTATCCTCACACCTGCCACGCCTTTAATCTATTTATACACACTACCCACATCCCTGTCTCTTGTATCCTATTTATATGCTCACACAACTGCACCTCACTATTTTATTCCACCCACAATTCAGTAAACCATCCAGTATGTTAATGACATTTTTTGAGGTTGCAAATTAATACAATTTTTGTGTGTGTTCTCTTAATGTTATTTCCTAGGAGAAAAGAAGGATTAGCTAGTGTAATAGATGTAGATTTGTACACGGTGTCAAAAGTATATAGCACCAGTCCGGCTTTGATATTGTAACCACACACCCACATTCACATATAAATCGAAGCCTCGCAGAATACAAATGTCTTAGCTTTATATTTCATGAATCATCCCCTGGTGCGCCCTATAATTTTATTTTGCAATACCACGGTGGAAGGAAGAATATTATAGTAATCTGTAAATATTATGAAAGTAGTATAAAACTTGTACGGGTACAAATTCCTGGTATGCTTCCTACGTGAATATGAGTATATATTCCCTACACTTCCTTTATAAATTCATTCCTTTATTTCCCGAGCAAGGGGTTTTGTACGAGGCGAGAATTTTAACACAAAACTTTTTGGCATATGAAAACTGGGACTGTGCTAATTTCCCACAATAAATTACAAATGTGGGGCTGCTGTTTTCTAGATTCTGCAGTATTTCCAGTGTTTCCAATAAGTGAAATGTAAGACCTATTTCAGTGTAAAGTTTGACAAAGCTTTATTCATATCTCACCTTTACAATCATAGCTTGTTAAATATTTCTATTGAAATTGCATACAAAATATTTATAAATTAAAAGGGCAGTTTTGGTTTTTATGTTGTGGTACGACACGTACTATATTTGGAATAATCCTTAAAAAAGTTATGAAATATAGTTAACCTAAATAAAATATAATTATCTTGGACGCTTATTATACATTTATTATCACGCTTTAATGTCAGTGATTTATTTCTATAACATATTTACCAATAACATATTCAGCACTAGTGGTCGTATGATCAAGGGCATTACCAAAATCTGGATTGTCGATCATGTGAATGTCGGTGATCAAGTTCCGACTAGGTGTATTGAGTTTAATTTGATCTAAATGGTTTTTCACTCTCTCTCTGCAGCCAAATTTTGGTATATTTTCTTTGAGCTATACCTTCCTTGTCTATACTCAGCTAGAGTAATCACTTGTGGGCCCAAATGGGAATAGGATGAAATGAAAAAAGTTTAACAAGAGGTGTAGATATGGAGGAGGGGTTAAGAATTGTGGAGAGAAGAGGTTTGCTAAAAAGTAGTCTGCTCATATAAATGTGGACAAAATAATGGATTCAATCATATGGCTAAACTAATGTGGTAAGCTCACACCTAATGCATCTAGATCAGATCTAAACCTAGACATCCCATCACTATAAAACCCAATATATAATTATTAGGAATGTCACCTTTAATCGCCTCCCATTTTTTTAACCTACTTAAGCTAAAAGAACAGTAAAATGAATAAACTATTTAATGAATAGCATCAACACTAGGACATATACGTTTTTAAAACTTTGCGTCTTACCACCTGTTCAGGTTATATGCTTGGATACAAATTACTCTAATGAGATAAAGGGCAAGGAATTTTTAATTTATAGGAAGTGCAACTGCATTTTTTACTGAAGGAGGGTAGAAAACAATTAAGAAAAAACTACCCTCAGTAGACACGACTGGGGATCAAACCTCAGTTTTCCCATCTTTGGATGTCTAGCCTATTGTGAGAGTTAGAGTGACGACTTAGACCATGCGGCCACTGACGCAAGTAATATAAGTATCTATAATATTAGTTTAACCTACCAAATCAGAGCTAGAAACCCTTGTAGTGAACTCTGAATCACTAGCACTTCTTCTGCCTTACCCGCGCCAGTAGTAACTCTAAAAATAGCATGGAGTGTGAGTGACGGGTAGATCGGGGCTAGAATTCCGCTCGGGTGCACTGAGATTTATTTTTTACTCTAATGGTTTCACACTCTAATTTACTGCAAATACAACTACATTATCTCTAAATTATGGATTTATAGGTATTGGTAATATCTAGCAAAAGTGACAGCTACATATCACATGACATGACGTGTGAATGTGTTAGAGTATATCTAGTAGCTTTTCAAACAGTCAGATAAGGCTCTTCATATAAAAATTATACTCTATATTTACAGGGCTCAAATACATCTTCCAATCATATCTTTAAAATATAAATTTTATGTGTTAGCTATTTTCATAATTCTAAGTGAATTCATTATCACTTGGTGGCTTCATGAATGGCATTCCCAACCAATATAGTATTTATATGATATGATGCTAATTCTTTCTCACAAATGGGAATATTTATCTTCTCACACACCGTTATATGAGCAATCTGTTGGTATAGACTCTAGAGGAAATTAAAAATCAACAAAACTGCTCAGACTGCTATGGCCGACCAACATTACTGCTTGAAAATATGATTTGAAATAAAAATTAGGAAACCTATTTTAAAATTGGATTAAATTTAAATGTCATCTGGGAGTGGTGGATAAAATTATCATATTACATGTTTAGTAAGTATAAATAAGAGCACGCTTATCCATCACCGAAAATCACAGAGCAGGTTTTATATAAATATTTCCACTCTCAGTGACATTTGTGCAACTCTCACCAAGAAACACTGAAAATGAGTCATAGAAACTCTTTCACTTTCAATGAAATTCGTTAAAATCTCACCAAGAAAAATAGATAATGTGTCATAAATATTTCCACTCTTAAGTGACATTTGTGCAACCCTCACCAAGAAACACAAATAATGGGTCTGAGAAAATCTTCTTTTCTATTATCCTGCCTACTTGAAGAAAAGTATAGTCACATTGAAGTATTTCAAATAATAATCTTAGTTTTGAGGCCTCATATCTTCTAGAATATTACTCAAAATTACCTTAAGATTGTATGTTATAGCACTGTTAAAAGCTAACTTTGTTTGTTAGAGGGAGACTTGATTATAATTTACTTTTATTTCAAAACTGTGACATTTAACATAAAATGTCCTTAAAAATAGGTAATTTCAAATTTTCATTAAAATTTTTCAATATTATTATGTTTAAAAACATTCAAAATTGACACGTTTATACCTTCATATTTCATTTAGGCGTGAACAGTATTCTAAAATAACAAACAACTTTTTAAATAATGTGAGATTACTGGACATCCGCAAAGAGTTTCAGTATTCCGGTAGGTGACCCTCCTTAAACTGATTTATTGCTCCCACTCGCTGATCAAAGGAAGCAAGGCTGAATGTGGCAGGGGTTGAGACACATGATTCACGTCTGCTCTATAACAAGCAAGGCCTGTCCATTGATAAGGAACTCCATTAGGAACGGCCAGCACGGCACGGATTGTTTCAGCTCGTAGTTAGCCCACTTGTAACGTCCAGCATGGCTCGGGCCGGTTCGGTGTGGCTTGGCTCGTAGTTAGCCCTCTTGTAACGTCCAGCATGGCTCGGGCCGGTTCAGTGTGGATTGGCTCGTAGTTAGCCCACTTGTAACGTCCGGCATGGCATGGGCCAGTTTGGTGTGGCTTGGCTCTTAGTTAGCCCACTTGTAACGTCCGGCATGGCATGGGCCAGTTTGGTGTGGCTTGGCTCTTAGTTAGTCCACTTGTAACGTCCGGCATGGCACGGGCCAGTTTGGTGTGGCTTGGCTCGTAGTTAGCCCACTTGTAACGTCCAGCATGGATTGGGCCGGTTCGGTGTGGATTGGATCGTGGTTAGCCCACTTGTAACGTCCGGCATGGCACGGGCCGGTTCGGTTCGGTGTGGCTTGGCTCGTAGTTAGCCCACTTGTAACGACCGGCATGGCTCGGGCCGGTTAGGTGTGGATTGGCTCGTAGTTAGCCCACTTGTAACGTCCGGCATGGAACGGGCTGGTTTGGTGTGGCTTGGATCGTAGTTAGTCCCCTTGTAACGTCCGGCATGGCACGGTCTGGTTCGGTGTGGATTGGCTCGTAGTTAGCCCACTTGTAACGTCCGGCATGGAACGGGCTGGTTTGGTGTGGCTTGGATCGTAGTTAGCCCCCTTGTAACGTCCGGCATGGCACGGTCTGGTTCGGTGTGGATTGGCTCGTAGTTAGCCCACTTGTAACGTCCGGCATGGCACGGTCTAGGTTCGGTGTGGATTGGCTCGTAGTTAGCCCACTTGTAACGTCCGGCATGGATCGGCTCGTAGTTAGCCCACTTGTAATGATGTCCGGTATGGCACCAGACCAGCCAAAACCTTTGTAGAATCTCCTTGCAAGTTCCAGTTGCGAAGGTTCGTCCAAAGAGGAGTCAGTGGTAGTGGGTGCAGTTTGTATAGAGGAGGAAGAGCGTGACCAAAAAGTGTCGTACAGGCAGATATTTGTTGCCATGCTTTGTCCTTTCTGTTGTAGAGATAACTTGGATCAGAAACATCATAGAAGAATGGGCACTCTATCACAGATTCTATAAGAAGATCGTCTGTACTCATTAGCACACGGCACGGGGAAAAACAACTTCACCTCCTCGTGGTCACAGACGTACTGACCGTTCAAGGTGAAAGGATTTAATTCTAGGGTTCCGTTCGTGTGTTGGGCATTGCCGAAATGGGCCGGTTGTTCCAAGTGGGTTGCATTTCATTGTAATCTATGCAAAGCAATACTACCGGTGCCGCACTGTGCAGTTTTGATTTGTCCTGGCTGTTCCTAGTGGGTTCCCTTCTTAAGGCAAACCTAGTTTTATTGAAACTGTACACTTGGTCTCTTCCATCTGAGATAGGGTACAAATACGCTAAGGATAGCGAATTCCAACAAAATGTGATTTTTTAATGTTTATATTTTTTTTATCTAGATCAAATAATCTCATAATTGTTTCTAAATAAAAAAATACATTTAAATAATAAATCTAATAGTAAGAATATATTTGAAAATTAAACATAACTATATCTGAAAATGTAATCGTTTGTGATTAATACTATTTCATCACAATATTGACCTATTTAAATTTTATATATATATATATATATATATATATATATATATATAT
>CABFVX010001756.1:69356-87319 GCA_902151425.1 Timema shepardi
ATATATATATATATATATATATATACAAACATATATATATATATGTGTGTGTGTTGGGTAATTTAAACCAATCATTGGCAAGTAAATATAAATAGAAAAGCAAAACATGGATCTTGAAATAAAAAACAGTTCTAGATTGTATGAAAAATAACATTTATCTCTGGGTGTCCACAATTTCCTTATTAAAATTAAAATTAAAACTTTTTAGCCCCACAACTCTGGAAGTTTTACGCAGATATATTGTAATCTCATGCAACAAGAGACAACACAATTATATCAGGGTTAGCAAAATAAAAGTAGATAAACTTAGAAGCTATCCATCTTTCAATTATTTTTACTTTCTCGCTATATTACAGGTAGAGAAAGTATTGTGATCGTCAAAAAAAAATGAACTCGAGATTTTGATGAATCTAGACGTTTCATGACCCCCCGAACCCTAAAAAGTGGTCTTTGTAATGCCATCTGTCTGTGTGTCTGTTTAAACTTAAAATTAAGAGTGGTTTAATAAAGGGTTAAAAGAGAAAAAAAATAGATTTTCTCAAAATCGTTAGAGCCGATTTTGATTAAAATTCGTATCTAAGCGTTGATTAAGATTACAAATAAACTATTTTCATTTTCCCGCGAAAATTACTTTTAGGATACTTTACAGAAACTGAAATTTACGTATTTCCGAAACTAGTTGAGATACTAAATAACTTATTCTTGAAAAATTGTAGTACTATTAAAAATAAAAAACTTTTATTTGGAATATATTTTTATAAAACCAACATTTTATTATATATTGGCAAATATATTAATACACTTTTGTGTGCTTTAGTTGTAAATCTATACTACTTGAGTTTTAACGCGATAGTTCTCCAATGCCATAGAGTAATTAAATATAAGTCTCTCAAAAAGTTTATGTTATTTTTCCTTAAACCTCTCAGGAAAAATGTTTGTATAACAATGATCTATCCCCTTCATTTTAGATTCAATAGTCAATATTTAAATTTTTTATTAGTCAAAATCAAAATTTATAAATGAGGAATTTAATAGCAATACGATGACATGAAGATTTGCAACACCGAATAAAATGTCGAAAATTTTAATACGAAGTGTCAACCCTTGTGGACCCAACATTGATCTTTTTTTTATCGGTCCAAACATACAATTGAGGACATTAATTCTTTAAAAATAAAATTATAAAATTTAAAACCGCGACTCAAAAAATGTTTTCCATGAGTATAGTGAAATTTTTTCTAGTGTATATTATTTAGTTTCACATATTATATGAGTTTGGAGTAAATATTTCCGTTTTTAAACAATAGAGCGAGAAAGTCCGTGTGGAGCTCCTTACCATTTATTCTAAATAAATACTTGTGTTACATAATCTGAATTCTCTTTAAAAATAGTTTTCAAATACTAAAGATTAATTTTTTTTATTAATTTGTTTCTCCTGGAATTTACAAAATGTACTCCTATCTTTGTGATTATATGATTTGGGTTTTCATGCCTTTTGGTTGGTTAAGATTACTTAGTTTAAATAAATGTTACAAAACTCCATGCGAACTTTCTCGATCTTTGTTTGAAAATGGAGATATTTGATCAAAACTCGTAATATATATGAAACGAAATAATGTACACTAGCAAACGAAAGCATAAATTATACTATATCTATGTAAAAAAATTTTTAGGCCCGGTTTTAAATTTTATAATTTTGTTTTTAAAGAATTAATGTCCTCATTTGTAAGTTTGGACCGATAAAAAGATCAATGTTGAGTCCACAAGGTTCAACACTTCTTATTAAAATTTCAACTTCCGGTTAAAATTCCCAACATTTTACTAAGTGTTGCAAATTATCATGCCATCGCAATGCTATTAAATTCCTCATTTATAAATTTTGACCAATAAAAAATTTAAATACTGACTATTGATATAAAATGGATACAGATCATTGTTGTACAAACATTTTACCTAAGGGGTTTAAGGGAAAACCACAAAACTTTTAGAGACTTACTTATATTTAATTACTCTATGACACTGGAGAATTATTGCGTTCAAACTTAAGTATTATTTCTTTACAACTAAAACTCATAAAATTGTATTAATATATTTGCCAATATCTCAGAAACTGTCGGATTTATAAAAATGTATTTACATAATTTTTTTTATTTTTAATAGTACTACAATTTTGTAATAAGTCATTTATTATCTCAAATAGTTGCGGAGATACGGAAGTTTATGCTTCTCTAAAGTAACCTAAAATTAATTTTCATGGCAAAAAAGTCATTTTATTTATAATCTTAATCAACACATAGATACGAATTTTAATCAAAATCGTTAGAGTCGCTTTTGAGAAAATCTATTTTTTCTCTTTTTGACTTTTCTTAAACTACTTTTAATTTTAAGTTTAAAGTAGATACACAGACAGACGTAATTGAAAAGACCACTTTTTAGGGTTTGGGGGGTCTTAAGACGTCGATATCCATCAACATTTCAGGTTAGATTTTCTTTTGCGGTCGCAATACTTTTACCTTTTGTGTTCGAAAAGTAAAAGATATATATATTTACGTATAGCTTGAAAGTTATTGGTTTTATAAAGATATGCTTCTTATAACATATTTATATTATAAAGAAACCTACATATTTGTAACGATAGGTAATTTCATATCTTAAATAGTTTAGGAGATATTATTTAAAAAATATAATTTATACATCTGACCGGAGCCCTTAAAGTCATTTTGCCGAAATATTGAGAGAAGGCAATTTGTTTGGAATATTTATAAATGTTTAGAGATTTAATTTAATCAAAATCGTTAGAGCCAATTCTAAGAAAATCGACTTTTTCTCTTTTTACCCTTCAGTAAACTACCCTCAAGTTTAGGGTTAGATATACAATTCCAAAAAACCCTCAGGACCACCCTATGAAAACCCTATATACCAAGTTTTAGCCCGATCAGTAAAATAATTTAGGCTTTAGTTGGAGGAACAGACAGATAGACAAACTAAATTCAAAAACCACTTTTTCGGATTCGGGGGGTCATGAAACGTCAAGATTCATCAAAATTTTCAGTTCGATTTTTTTGACGATCACTATACTTTCTCTACCTGTAAGATAGTGAGAAAGTAAAATAAAATTGAGCTCACAATTATGTGTTAGCTAATTTGTTTCAAATTTAAATTAATAATTCTACAAATAATAGGTAGACAAAAGTATTTATAATATTTAGCTAAATGACAACCAGCAATCAGCTTTGTGCCAATAATTCACCTAATTAATTATAAATATAATTCCTTTACGTCAAACCCACCCAGCTATCTGCATTTTAACATTAATGAGGCGGGACAAGAAAAGAGAAATGATAGTAACTGTACTCACATTTACGTGGAAATAGGGTGGTAAAATATTTTTAAAAAAATTATCTTAATAATTCCAGCTACGGTTCTGTCCTTAATCTATATGTCACCAGCAAACCATAAAAAATGAGATTAACGCCTTTGTGCGTAAGTCCACTGGTGCGCGCTATGTCATTAGTATTTTTTTTATATATATTTGGGGTGCTTAACGCACACATTTTAAGGTAGAATGGGCAGGAGCGCTCATTAAGCTCCGTAATGTTTAAGTTTTTATGACAGCAAATATGTTTGGCCAAAATTAATTCAATGGCTATAACCTTAATTAACAAATACAAGAGCTCTCCTAATTAATACTTCTTGAGGTGCTTATTCGTATGATTGTAATTGTACATTTGACAGCACAAAGCCTTACCGAGCCGAGGGTAGCCGCGTTACCTGATTGCTCGTGATATTAATTCATCACACATACGTAGCAGAGGATAGATCAGTGGTTACAGCGTTGGCGTACTAAGCCAAAGTCTTGGGTTTGATTCCCGTGTCTAGGGATCATTTTACAATTTGAAGAATAAAATAGTATTTAGTTAAATGCATTGGGTTTGATTTCCAACAAAAAGTAGTCCGACACCTTCGCTTAGTTGGTAGCGTTTTTACCTATTAGGTTAAGACTTACGGGTTTGATTCCCGGTGTTGTTGGATAATTTATCATTGGTGAAATGTGGGTTTCCCCTCTCACACTAATAAACTAATGGCCTAGAGGATTTTTTTTTTAAGTTAGTCTAAATGTCGTATGATGATATAACCAGCTGGTTGGTTCATAAAGTGCGCGTTAAATATCCTCCTCCTTCTAAAAAAAACAAAACAAAGAGTAATCGTGACAGTTTTAGAATATCTGGCATGTAATTTATACTCTTGTATTTTATGTAGTGTTTAATATTTTAATTTATAACTTATATAGTGAAATTATAATAAAAATATTCATGGACTGTTGAGATCGAATTGTGTAGAAAATAAAACTAAATATTTCTACTGAAGCAATGTTTTATTCATTTGGTTCAAAAAAATGATGTGGTCATAAAAACTTTGAAAATCTTTACTTTAACATGTGTTCCATTGCGTCTCACCTTATACTAACTAATTTAAAATAGAACACGATCAAAATACTAAGCATCACTTCAAATACTGCTAATTTGTCAGAGTCAAAGGGAAATTCCAAATAATTAATGTTTTGGACATCCCAGAAATAGAACACGGAATCCTTAGTTTAGTAGGCAGACGCACTATTGTCTATGTTAAAATGTTGTACTACCTTGTTATAAACCTAAAGTTATATAATATTGTGTGTCTGGGCTACATCAATCGTAGCTAAGTAGAAGATTATCCAGTACTATTGTACCATTGCCCAAGGAACGCCCGAATGTACTAATCGTACATCCTTTCTGTGGAGGCTCTTTCCATGTCCCGATGATATGAGAGGACGATGGTGATAGTGAGTATGAGGGTGTGGGACCAATGGAAACACTTAAAACTAACGTTTAACCATCCAAACCATGGTGACCTTTGGGTTGATTCCCCTTTAGTGAAAAATTCCCAGGGTACCAGCCGTGAATTGAACCCTGGACCCCCTAGGGCTTGTAAGCCAGGTGCATTGACCACTACACCACGGAGCCGATTAGACTAACGTTAAAACATATTAAAAGTACATGAAATACAATAAATTCCATATTTTATGATCCCGAATGTACTGTACAAGCTGATTTCTTGACAAATCTTGAACTTGAATCACTGATGTCTGGCCCGTATTCAGACCAACCTTCCACAGAGGAATTTGCCGGTTTGAATGATGGAGAAGAAATATGTGGTGAGATTCCGCAGGAAAATATCTTAGGGAAGTATTGAACTAAAAAGAATGAAGGGAGCTAGAGAAGCAGTGAAGAAAATAAGATAAGGATAGTATAGAAAAAAGAGAGTAGAAAAAGAATTGCTTTATCCTAGGAAAGGAGTGTGGTGCGCTGATAGCACCACTCAATCCATCTTATCAAATTGTTTCTGGATCGATGTCTGAATCTTGGTAGCGTGCTAACGGGGGACATATGGTGAACTAATTAAAGATAGGATGTGTGCTAACGTAGGGTATACAGGGAGCATGAAATAGGGGATGTGTGATAACGCAGCACATTGAGCTAATAAAGGATAGTAAGTGTACTAAAGCAGATAATACCGCCTGGTAAAGGAGGGTGTGTTAACCCAGAACACATGGACTGGTAATAAAGGATAGTGTGTTAACCCAGAACACATATACTGGTAATAAAGGAAAGTGTGTTAACCCCTTCTTTATTACCACACTATTGTCTATGCTTTAACACATCTATTTATGCATCGCTATATTGAGATTTTTATTTGTTAAGACATTTTAAAATATATTTAATAAATAGTATCCTAAACCATCTACTGTAACATAGGATAATAAATCATACGTAGAATGCCGCTAAAGCTCCGATAAAAGACTGATGCAAAATATGTATATTAAGGATACAACATTTGTTTTATATATTGTATATATATCATTAGTAAGTGAACTAGACACCACCAATTTGACTACAAGGAATTGTAAATAAACGGATTAGACACAGTTGATTCGACTAGAAGGAATTGTAAATAATTGGATTATACACCTTCGATTCGACTAGAAGGAATTGTAAACAAGTGGATTAGAAACAGTCGATTTGACTTGAAGGAATTATAAACAAATGGATTAGACAATTGATGTCTATTTGACTTGAAGTAATTGTAAACAATTAGATTAGGCACTGTCAATTCAATTAGAAGGAATTGTAAACAAGTTAATTATTATTATTATTATTATTATTATTATTAACACCACGTCTTACTACCCATTCGGGCTGTACGCACTTAGCTAATGTGTAATGGTAGGGTGAGTGTGAGATGAAATGGGGTACCTACAGTTTAACGTGGGATCCAAACCACGGTGGAGACCTGGCATTCCTCACATACACAATATGTCTTGTCAGAGGTGAAGGAAGAACAAGTGGATTAGACACAGTCGATTCGACTAGAAGGAATTGTAAGCAATTGGATTAGGCACCATTCATACAACTAGAACTAACCATAAGCAGGTTTATTGGACATTTTATATTAAAAGAGTAATTGGAAATAAAGACAAGAAATTGTCACTAGACTTAAGTTCAGTGTAAGCCACCCAACTAATCTTTAACTACACCGTTTAATATGTCCGAGGTGAAATTAATCCTTAGTAAGAAAGGTCCAACCATATGTGAGGCTAGGTTAGGTTAGTTTAGGTTGGATTGTGTTGGGTTGGACTAGCATTGTCCAATCCACTTTGGGATAGAAATAACTGTAATGAAAAGTAACAGTACCTAATAAATCTTGGGAGGAAAATTGTAATGAAAAAAAGTAGTGCCCGATCAACTTTCTAGGGGAAATTGTACTGCAAGGAAGCAGTGCCTGATACACCTTAAAGGAAAATTTGGGTGGTCACCCAGGATCAAAAGCAGTCCCCAGTCTCCCTACACCCTTATAAAACAACCATGATGTTGGTCTAAAACATATAGATTTCTAAAACAACCATGATATTGGGCTAAAACATATAGCTTTGTAAAAAACCATGATATTGTGCTAAAACATATAGCTTTGTAAAAAACCATAATATTGGGCTAAAACATATATATTTCTAAAACAACCATGATATTGGGATAAAACATATAGCTTTCTAAAACAACCATAATATTGGGCCAAAAAATATATTTCTAAGACAACCATGACATTGGTCTAAAACATATATATATTTTTAAAACAACCATGATATTGGGCTTAAGCATATATATTTCTAAAACAACCATGATATTGGGCTAAAACATATAGCTTTCTAAAACAACCATGATATTGGGCTAAAACATATATATTTCTAAAACAACCATGATATTGGGCTAAAACAGATAGCTTTCTAAAACAGCCATGATATTGGGCAAAAAAAATATTTCTAAAACAACCATGATATTGGGCTAAAACATATAGCTTTCTAAAACAACCATGATATTGGGCTAAAACATATAATATTTCTAAAACAACCATGATATTGGGCTAAAACAGATAGCTTTCTAAAACAGCCATGATATTGGGCAAAAAAAATATTTCTAAAACAACCATGATATTGGGCTAAAACATATAGCTTTCTAAAACAACCATGATATTGGGCTAAAACATATAGCTTCCTAAAACAACCATGATATTGGGCTAAGACAATCAGCTTGCATTCTAAAACAGCCCTTTTAGCGGGATAATGCAGTACATTTAGAGGATTAATGCACTACAGGCTGATACAGAACCGATAGGAGGTTAATAAGTGGACTAATATAAACAGCTAGTAAACCCAAACAATGTAACAAACTCTATATTTAATGGACAGTTACATTTTTTTAAATTACTAGATTAAAAAAAAGAACAAGTTTATTCTAATTAAAACAATTTAAAAGTTTGGTTTTATTGGTTTTGTATTTTATTTTGTACTACTGCACTGGCTGTGCCATCCCTTTTTTCCCGGGTTAGAGTGCTGTTGCAACAGTTGGTGTAAACAGAAGGGTTGTAGAGGGAGCTAGGGGGATAGTAGGGAATAATGGCGCGAAATAAGACGATTATTCTCACCCACAATCCCTCCCGTCTCACCGGGAATTGGGGATTCTCATTAGCATATCTGTCTCCGTTATTGTGAGAAGTCTTGACAGGGAATTAAATACCCAAAATGGATGATTTCTTATATCGTAATATTCTCACCATTAATAAAAGTAATCAACCTTTATCCTTTTTGGTATCCTTTGTATGTGAAAACCAAAATGGGTACCAACAAAACTTTAAGATTGTATGGAAAACTTGCTCGTCTTAAAAGTTTCCTTTATTAAAACAAAAATGTTATCATGCTTTTAGACTCTAGGAACGGTAAATAAATAAAATATCACCCCATCCTTAGTGGGTACTTGGATAGGGTTTTTAAATTCATGGGAGTGTTTACAATAACTTGTAAGAGCCTGATAAGAACGAAACAGCTATATGTCTTTGAGAGGTCCGTGATTGAACCTGGCTTAAGGGCATTAAGTAAAACTTTAGTAATCAATATGTTATGCCTCGAAGTTTAATATTAATAAAATATTTCAAATAGCTGGGGCACCCAATTTAATGGCAAAATTGTCTACGGTGTCACTCTCGTGATAGATGCCTGTTGGAGATGGGGAGATCAAGGTTCAAAACCCGGTAAGGTCTATTGAGAGTGGTTTTTCCCAAGTAATTTACCACTCTCCTTCCAAGAAAAATACGGTTAGATTACCTTTAAAATGCTTCCTTTCTCATACCTACCCCATTATAATAATTAACATATATGCGTATAAGCTGAACAGGTAGGAAATGATTAAAATAAAGTTGAAAAAACCTACCTGGGTTAATTAGAAAGATAGTAATAAATAATGAACAAATGTTTAAGAGCATGCTAATTGGGAGGTGAATAGTGGCTGTCCTACTAGGAAACATCTTACAATAGATCCTCTGACAGGTTTGTGAATTTCAAACAATGATGGACCTTACTTGTTCGATTAGTTCTATGCATTCTATTATTTCTATGCGGTCGCCTAAGAGCGTATTACAACCAAATGTAGTTTTTTTAGTGTTTTAAAACATATAATTAACTTAAATAAACTAATAATTAATTCTAAGTAAACAAAATAATAAATAAATATTTGATATAACATTAATAATATATTTTGTAAAAAAATAAATATTTACAAACAACATAATTATTTTTATGAATTTAGAACATTCGGGGTCTCTTTGCCTGTGAATAGCTTTGATATTTAATTAAAATATTCCAAGAATATTAAGAGAAAAAGAAGGGATAATAGCTATGAACATATTAACCAAGGAAGGAAAGATGGGGTTGGGGGTGTGGGGTCGCCACTTAATTTTAATTAATCTCTCTTTGTTGTATTTTTTACTTTTTTTGTCACCCTATTCATAATATTATTTTGCGTCACTCAGGGGGTGCGGTTTATCTGTGTTTTACAGAATACAACTGGGAAGAAGTTCTAAGTCTCACCTAAGGCGCGTGAAACCCTAGCGTCGCCGCTGAGTATTATAGGCTCTACATTTTAGATGAGACTCATAGTAAACACCCATCTTTTCTGCCTTCCACTCGGTAATTCCGTGGTAAGTAGCAGAAAGGTGAAACCACCTACCAACTAAAACTTATACACTTCTACACTCGACGTCAGCTTTTCAATTACGCTGATGGGGTAAGGATGAGGAAGATATAATTTTGAGGAAATATACCCGAATTTGATTGAAGAACGATTTATAAAGCATTTAGTAAAAAAAAGCACCCTCAGTACGCTCAAGCAAGATTAGAACCCTAAATTTAGGGTCACCATCAGACCTGATTAGATGAGCTTGACTTTTAATCCACCTGGCCATCGATGCGGGTGTTGTGAAGTAGTTTTTTTTAGCACCATGTCATACTACACGTTTGGGTTACACGCTTATGTACTAGTTACGATATTGGTTTAAGGGATTAGGTGGTTATATTTATAGTATGTGTACCCACATTTGCATGGAGGGAGAGTTGAAAACAATTTTGGAAAAAACCACCCTCAATACACCCGACCAAGATTTGACCTCCTCGTCATCGGCAGTCTAGTCTACTGCATGATTCGCGCGTTAGACCACGCATCCACTGAAGTGGGTTTTAGCTTTAGTGAAAGGGAACCCGTACTACCTGACTGAGGGGATAGGATAACCAAAGATATTGATCACATGATTATATGAACCCTCCTTCTCCCTTCCGGTGCACACAATAGATATTCGAAAATTTACCTTTCCATCCCAAATCTATTGTGAGCCAACCACCCTAGACTAAGTGACCATCAAAGTGGGTATGTGGGTAGTAGTTTAGTTCTTTAATGAAAAAAATTGTTGAATTTCTATAGAGTTATCTTTTTATGATGTTCTTTAAATAGTTCACCAGGATTTGAACCCCTCACCAACCGGGAACCAGTCAAGTACTTGTAAGACACACGGTGACGTGATTACCGTTGAATGTAAGTGATGTTGCACACGTACCGATAATATCTATGTCAGTGCCGGTGACGATATCGGTGGTAGTGAGATTCCATGTAATCTTATGGCCCTGCTGCACACGATGCCGACACGACAGCATTATCGTGACGACTACCGACTTGTCGGAGATATGTCGGCGGCCTCCTCGATAAATACACCGATATCAGTGCTCAGAGCAGGTGGTCACTAGTCTGCAGCTGTCATCTTGCATTGTTTGGCTTTGTCTTTAGTGAGGCTAGGTGCTTGCGCTTTCGTTTCCTTCATTCTACTATTAAGTAAAATATCTCACGTGTGAATGACCTTAATTGAATTAGTGGAGAGCAGAGCGTGTTTATTGGACTTCCTATCTGGTTTTGGCACCGTCTCCTCCAGAAATGAAGTAAACACAACAAAATAAACCTCCTAATCTACATGGGAGCCATGTTGTTTGCTCGCCACCATCCACAAAACTGCCCATGCCTTTCAAGCTCCGATAGCAATATTGTCGGTGTGTGTGCAACAACACACGCCGGTATCGGTGCTAACAATGATATCGGCGCCGGCGCCGACACCGATAATATCGGTACGTGTGCAACAGCACTAAGAGTTTATAGCGATCTTAAAGGTGCAGTGCATTACATAAGATGATTTATGTTCATTTGGTCCATAGTAATCTTTAGTCAGGGATGTCCACACTTCATGAATACAGCATCAAGGTTAGTCTACATTGTGTTTGTTGACTAACAGTGCTACAAATTCCTTTAGTGCGCAGTGTGACCCACATCGGCAAGGCACGTGGACTAAACCAACCCTGTCATCTTTGTTTTATCAGTGAATTGAAAGTTGGGGTTATATTGACTGTGTTTTATTCCCCTAAAGCGTTTCCTTTCCACCTTCACGCAAATCAAGGTACACTTCCTCTACTTTAGACTTCCTAACCCCTAACTCCATAGACTAAAAATGCAGCTATCCCGAATTAAACACAATTATTAAGGGGAACTTACTTTGTAATGTTGCCGACCCACCTCGGTGGCAGAATGGTCTAAGGCGTCACTCAAGTTTTAGACTGGCCTGCTGATGACGGGGAGATCAGGGTACGAATCCTGGTTGGGTCTTGTGAGGATGGCTTATCCTAAATAAATTCCCACTATCCTCACATGCAAATGCGGGTAGATTACCTCTAAAATGCTTAATTTCTCATCCCTACCCCATTAGATTATTTATCATAAATGCGCATATCTTGAAAAGGTTTTAAGGCAAGGTATTAAAAAAAAAGTAGTGCTACCGACATTTAATGAAATATGTGACCTCCTCCATTACCCAAGAAAAGATTAAATTAGCATGTCAATTTCATGGAATTTTATTGAAAACTACTAATTAAAAACACTAAACAGTAATACAACCTCTTAACCCAGTAAACACAGAATCTAGTAACTCGGGAAAATATTCAATGGTTCAAAAGTATTCAATTTACTGTAACTTACGATAGTAGGCATTCCTCTAAAACAGTTAACAATAAATACTGCAGAACCGGTGATATAACCTTGAAAATGGATTGTTACAAAATTAACTTCGGCTTTTCTTAGCCCAACACTCTTGTCCATCATAATAACACCTAATATTAAGATTTAAACAGTCTGATAAGGTAACTTATGCTCTATATATTTTGTTATTTTAAAAATATGTCTTAAGTAAATATGTCACCGTAATAATTACTATAAAAGTATTCACATAAATCACCTTCTAACTAAGATAAACCTTTGTTTCTTTTCAATAATGATTATAACGTTTAACATTCCTCTTAAGCTTCCAACGCAAAGGTTGGTTTGATGCCATCTTTATTCACCCGGCGCCGGTCATCCACTCAGCCATTCAGCTAGTTAGTGATGCCTGCACCATCTGGTAGAGAGATACCATGTACTAGAGAAGTTAAGAAAATGTGTCGCTGCTACGTCCGTACTCTTCCACCGTATTCCTATGAGCGAGCGCTATAAGTCTTACCAATTTTGCCGGGAAAAGTATTTTTAAATACCTTCCAGCTTTATTTTACATGCCACAGTGTACATGGAAACAAAAGCTTTAATTTCCCTCCTAAGGAAGTTACGATAAGGATTTTTTCGCTCAAGAAAAATCCATTGACCTCAGCAGGGTTGGAGCCCACGAACATTGCGTCATGAGACGAGCGCTTTGCCCCAATACCATTGAGGTCAACCTTTAAACATTAGTATGTGCGAATTGTCTAATAAATGGACCAATTGATGGACTCTTATTTATATGTCAGATATAGGATATGTATTCATTAATCAAGATTCAATATCATCTTAACGTAAAAACCATCCCCATCCTTTGAGAAGATGTATTGTTTTTAAAATTAACAATATTAATTTGTATTTATATTATTTAAGTGAAATGCTGATAAATCTAAATCACTAAAATACTTTTTTTAGTACCACGTCTTAACACCTGTTCAGGTTATATGCCTATGTGAAAATTACACTAACGGGTTAGGAAGGCTTAATTTGGAGGGAATGCACCAACATTTGCGTGAAGGGAGAGTGGAAAACCATTTATGAAAACACACCCTCAGTGCACCCGACCGGGATTGAAACCCAATAACGCCGTCCTAGGAAGTCCAGTCCAACACAATAATAGCGCGTTAGACCACGCGGCCACTGAAGTGGGTTAAAATACAATATTATAATATAACAAATTTCAGTGAAAAATTATACTGAAATATCAAACCATGCCCACAAAATACTATTTTAATCTGTCTGAAACTCCTTTGTGTTGCGTATCTCGAAGTTTAATACGTTATTTTCTGGAGAGTAGTCCTGTCCGAAATGTAATTGAATCAGTTTAACGGGTCACTGGTTTAGAAGAGACTAGTGACTAAAAGTTTCCAGGAGGGAATAGAAGTCTCCAGAAAAACAGACAGACACCTGTTTTATCCTTCAGATGTTACTCTAAAGACGGCGGACCTTAACAAATAGTCCCAGAGGAAGTTAAAGATTACAAACATACAACTGCATTAGAGAACTTGGAGTGACGTGAGTAGCAAGCTTTGGAAGAGATAACTTACAAGTTCTGGTCTGGTTTAGACATCACAATGTATATAGGGTGTTATAAGAACTTAACATATTTATTATTATTTAGCACTGCGTCTTACTACCCGTTCGGGTTATACGCACTTACGCTAATGTGCAATGGTGGGGTGATGGTGAGATGAAATGAAGGACCTACAGTTTAACGTGGAATCCGAACCACGGTGGAGACCTGGCATTCCACACATTCACAAGATGTCTTGTCAGAGGTGAAGGAAGGGTTAGGTAATCAGATAAATCTTTGCCGGGACCGAGGATCGAACCCCGGCCGCCAGCATAGAAGTCTGACACCTTACCCCTAGACCACCAGGTCACCCGGATCTTAACATATTTAATTTGTGCTCTCAGAGTCAATTTCAGAATTCAAGGTGTTAGATTATCAATATATTTGATTACTGTTGATGAATAGGTCAGCTTTGTTGGCTGCGTGGTATAATGCGCTATTCTCGAACTGAACTACCGAAGACGTGGAAATTGGGGTTCGATCCCGGTTGGGTGTACTAAGGGTGGTTTCCCCCAAATAATTTTATAATCTTTCTCCTCGAAAAAGTGGGTGCAATAACTTTAAATTAAGTCTTCCTAATACCTAACCCATTAGTGTAATTAGTACAAAGAAGTATAACCTGAACAGGTAGAAAGATGCGGTGCTAAAAAAAAAAATTCAAGGTCCAAGTCTCCGTTGGGTGTAATACGGTTCTATTACTTTCCACATGCTATTTATTACTATGATTTTTACTCTCCATGATAATGAGTGTGCATTTCTCGTAAAAACAACTTCTTCAAATCTGCATCAGTAGAAACGTGAGTTTAATTTCAGTATCATTATAGTCAATCTGGTGACCGGACCGTCAGGGCTAGAGCCACATCTGGGTGCAATGAGGGATTGTTTCCTAAACAGTTTCCCACTATCACTCAATGCGATTGCGGTCACACTTCTTCTAAATTATACCTTCCTCAAACATACCCCATTAAATCAATTAAAATGAGTACATACATGATGGGGATTGAGAAAAAACCTGGCTCCAAATCTCTATCTCGTTAAATAGCCCATTTAGTAATACGTATTAACAAAAATTAATAACTCACAAACGAGTAAATTATTATTATTAATGGTTCAAATAAAACATGAATAGAATAATTGAAAATGATAATCATTCGATGGCCACATGTGTTAACGCGCCGCTCTCACAGTAGACTAGACTGCCGATTACAGTAAGATCAAGGTTCGAATCTTGGTCGGGTGTACTGACGGTGGTTTTTCCTAAATGGTTTTCCACACTCCCTCCACGGAAATATCGGTACACTTAATAAAATTTAACCTTTATATTCCCTAAAACCACTAACGTAATTAATATAATATGAGGTTATAGCCCGAACGGGTAGTAAGATGCGGTGCTAAAAATATACAATGAAAACAACAGGGGCTTAAATATAGACTGTCTGAACCAAAATACCAAGATATTTGAATAAAATGCTTATATGAAGGTAGTTAACCTAATTTAACAGTCCTCCGTTTTATAATTGCCACAATATTTCCCCAAGCAGCAATAAATTAAGTAGATCAGTGTGGTACAAACGGTGGCTCACAATATTTTTTTTTTGTTCCGCTTCCATCTTTACAAGATCTTAAATAAATAATTTTAAAAAGGCATAGCCTCGAAATATTTTATCTTAAGATTCGTGGCATCAAAACAGTTTCAACCATTTCACCAAACGTAATGGTATATTCATAGTTTCTTAAATGGAAGAATGTTTTTTGCTAGTACCATTATCATGGTTTTTTTTTAGTTTACTCGCTGCCCGCCAGTTTTGCTACACTATGTAGATTGGACCGCGGGTCATGAAAGTTTGAACCACACAGAAGTAGTTCATGTGCAATGTTCTCCATACATCACTAATTGGTTCAGTAACAACCCAACCTTTAGTACTATAAGTAGAAACCCTTATTTGTGGCACATAGAATTATTGGATTTCGTTAAGTAAAAAAAGTTTTATTACGGTAATAAAAGTTAGCAAATAGAATATTTCTTCGGATAAAAAAGGGTAGAAAATCAGAGCCAGATCAAACACATATAATACTGTGTGGGTCCAATAAAACCAGGCCCAAACCCACAGTATTTCAAAGTATGTGTTATAAATGTTTGTTATCAGCTGCTATCCATAGTGTCAGGAAATAAACTTTTACGAGCCGGCGCGGCGAGTGGAAAATATTCATAGCAGTTGGTGGCGCACATTTCGAACACATACTTTGAAATACTGAATGTTTGGGACACCTTGTACTTCTTCGTTACAATGGTCTGGACTGGAAACTTTGATTGGTTATAGGATTATTAAAATAACATTTGATACTATTTGTTCTTGCAATTTCAGGGGAGAAAAATAATTTAAATTTACCTCACGCTATTCACAAGTAAAGGTCAAGTTACCAATTTCGTAAAAAAAATAATTAAAATAATATCGTTTAATTTCACGTACGTGTTCAAAAACATTATAATAAATTTAAAAAACCTTTTATATTAATTTTAACGTGCATATTAAAATTCAGTAAACAAATTTTAACTACTCATTTAGAACAGAATTGAATACTTATTATAAGGCCATACCCTCAAAAATTTTAGTTTTAAATAAGTAGCTTAAATTTGTTTACTGAACTTATACTTTGAACGTTAAAATGATTTAAAAAAATTCATTGTAGTGATTTTTAATACGTACGTGAAATATAAATATACAAATATATAAATTTTGAACAAAATCTATTAAACCTTGACCTGGTGCAGACAGACAGGGAAACATACATATTTGTAAAACGTCCATCTATAAGGTAAAAAATATTCACAATAAGAATAATTTTTATTTGTTTGCGAAATTTATAAGGAAGCTACAATATAGTGTACATGTCTCAAATTAAATTTTAGTATAAAATAAGAAATTTCCTAAAGCGAAAGTGATTTAAAAATATGTATAGTGCGAAATTAATTTATTTTTACATTAAAACATAATAGTAACTTAAATAGTTTTATGAAGTACGTTTTAATATCATAGTATTATAGTAATTTTCAATTCAATTTAGTGTTGTAAATCTTTTTTAGAGTGCAATTAATTTGGTGTCGTTTTCGAAAGTTGGGTTTATTTTCGTATTTGTTATTAAATAATTTGTATCGGTGCCTCCTAGTTCACAGTTTAATCCCGGTAACCTTAGAAGAGGTGTAAGGGTTAATTAGAAGTTGGTAACACAATTCTGAGAGGAGGGGAAGAACATAATGGGGTAATGAGACTGTAAATAAGTGAGGTCATGAAAACTAGAGTAGGGTGCGGAGAGGAATTGTTAGGGCTTATTAAGTTGCCTGCTTAGATCTAATACTTTATTAACGTAACATTATAAATTTAAGTGTAGGCCTACTCAAATTAATTGTAATATTGTTTAAAAGATAAATATCCATGATAGGACTAATTCACTGTGAGCTAACGTTCTAATCCTATTTTTAGATTGAAATAAATCTTATGTGCACATTTTATGTCAAAAATCGCAAGGAAAAACATTATTATTAGTTTTCCAGTTATTGAAATATAATGTCGGATATTTTTATCCAAACTATTATTTATTTAAATCTGTGTATATGTTACAGGAAAAGTATATTCTCCAGTAAGAGTCGACTCGGCCTAGGAAAAGTCAACTATTACTGGTCTTTTTAGGAAAAGTTGATTAAAAGCGAAAAGTTATGAATTTCGATCAACATTTACTAGTCAGAGTTGACTGTACCTAGGGTAAGTATAATCTTACTACCTTGAATTAGTAAAAGTTGACTTTTTGCTAGGAAACGTTATACTACCTAATAAAAAACAAATAAAAAAGCCAAACCTTTATAATACAAAGAGAGATATAAATATTTATTATTTATTACATCAAGGTAAAGCATTGTGACACTTTGACCTAACCTAAACTAACCTAACAAACACACACTGAATCCTTGGCCACTGTTGAAAACTTCAACAAATGGACGAGTGATCAAAGAAAACAACAGTAAACAAATAGAGCTGGGATATTCAAAACAGTTGCATGTGGAGAGCAACATCGCGGAATACACTTTTACTAAACCACAGCAGGCATAGTTAACTCTCCCTAGGAAAAGTTGATCTGATTATTCTCTGTTTATTATCAATCAACTTTTACTGATACCTTTAGTAAGAGTCGACTTTACCTAGGCCGAGTCAATTCTCCCTAACAATATACTTTTCCTGTGACATATATAAGTATTTACACCCGTATAATGGACCCAAGGACTCAGTGACAGGCTAACCTAATCCGGTTTGCCAATGACAGGGAGGTTGAGGTTAGAATCTTGGGTAGGTGTACTTATAGAGTATTTTTTTCCTAGAGGGTTTAAATCTCCCCCCCCCCCCTCCTATATAAAT
>CABFVX010001756.1:87363-116317 GCA_902151425.1 Timema shepardi
CCCCCCCCCCCTCCTATATAAATGTGTGTAGGATACATTTCATTTAAATTATACGGTCATCCCTTCCCCACTAATTAATTATAAGGCCTATAATCCAGACAGGTGGTAAGACGCGTATAAAAAAAATACTTTTTCTTTTATTGTGAAACTCTAAAAATAAATATTATTAAACTAAAATGTAAATCATTTTAACTTTGCTAAACAGATTTCACACTATTAGGGAATATGGACAAATGTTTCAGCCAAATATTCGTGTTATGGAACTTATACGAATATTCACCTTTTATGGACCTCACACACTCCTCGTGAGTGTATACCCCTGATATTATCCCCAAAACATTCACTTCGCCAGTAGTCGGCAGCAAATGTACAAAGGACAACGTATGTGATGACATTGCTGCTATTGCTGTTATTATATTATAATAGGCCAGTCTAATACGAGAGTGATACCTTAGACCATTTGGCCACTGAAGCGGATGGTATAAAATTTAACTACACTAGTATTATAAGGAGAAGTAAGTTATAATTTAAAAAATGCATACCTGAATTTATTTAGAAAAAATAAGGAAAAATTCGTTAAAGGGGGCTAGGAGGGAACATCCATAGAACACCCGGATGAGTTTCAGACCCTGACCCTTACGTCAACAATAAACTAGGCTAGATTAAAAAGACGCATTAATCCACGTTCCCACTAATGTGAGATTTACCTGTGATATTTCCAAATTAATTTACTAATTCACAAACAAATACTATCCGTCCTGTTAACAAGTTAGATTAACTCAATAACCTTGAGTAGCCTGAGTATAGCTAGAGACTTTCATACACCCTCTTGGAGGCTTATCAGCCAAAGTCCTAGATACATATCCATTGCATTCATAAACCCTCTTAGCAGTTTATCAACCAAATGACCTCAATGCATGGCTAATACAAAGCGTAAATACGTTGTTAGTGCACAGGACACAAACGAGCCAAGGCTTGGCTTGATAATGTCGAGATACATACCTTTTCATTGAAATAATCTAAGTATATTATTTATTTATTTTACCCACGTTGATGCGCAAGTGATATAACTATCTAAATAATCTAGTTTGATTTTGTGGCGATGGGAGATCCGGGTTCAAATTCAGGCTGGGTGTATTCAAGGTGAATTTTTATATATTAATTATCTCTATTTCTACAGATAAATGTTGGTAAATTTTATTCAGCCTACTTATACTTATAGCATTAGTGTAATTAAATCAGAATAAACTGAACGGGTAGTAGGACTTGGTTCAACAAAAATTTGTTACTATAAGTATTATCTGGAACTATCTTAAAAGGGTAGCATTGACTTCATGAGTTAAAAGTTTTAGCTTTTAAAGTATTTATTATCAGTTAAAAACATTTGAAAGTATTTGATGGAAAAGTAAGATTATACATCAGTGTGGTTCGACTTAGATTGCAAAATAAGGTTATGCTTTTTGAAAACTATGATGAGCTTGTTACATAAATAGATGCAACTAATCTAACGAAAGTAACATTGACATTTTCAATAAATAGTATTTTAATTTGAATATATGATTATTCTTAATATTTATATCACTGTTCACAAATGACAGTGGGATTTTATTGAGTTAAAATAAATTAAAATTATAGATTCAAATAAAAAAATATATTTTGGACAGTAAATTTTGTATGTACTGTACGTTTAGACCAATAAATTTGTTCAAGGCTCCTACAGTTTATTTTACAGAACCCGGACTAGGGCACAATAAGATATACTTTTTGAATTTAATCTCTGTATACTTTTCAACACGTATTTTCTCCTTTACAAAACTTTCGAATAAAAAACTAAATTACATTTTGGTATCTTTGCTGATATTCCAATTATATCTTAATTATTCATTTCTATTTTGTATTTATGCCCCCAAGAGAAGATTGGTCTGTTATAGCTATAATTAATCTGATTATTTAAAAAAATAGCATAAAGTTTATTTTAATTGAGATTAAATTTACAGCTACTCCCTATTAGTATCTTGAGACGCTTTGCATGATTATGCTCACAAGTACCGGGTTAAGTTAAACATGGTTCACGTCAAAATTGAGGATAAATACATCATCAAGTTTCTATATAATTACAAAATTGCCATTTTATAATTGTGAAATATTCGTGGAATGGTAAATATTAGCTCATTTTCAACAAAGTTTCAAGTAGAATGTCTCAGTTCTGAAAACAAAGCATATTATGATGTCCAAAAAGATACTTACATACGGATTGAATGGCTTTGAAAGTTTTTAGAATCGAAAATGTTGAATGTTAAATAAAAACAATATCAAATTTATAGATTAATGTTGAACATTTAATAGTTAAAAGGTTAATTTAACAAAAAATTATGAATTAAAAAAAGTATTACTTTGTTGGGACACTTTGAAATTAAAGTGTAACAACAAGGTATGCCACACACAATTACTAAAAGGGTTTAAAATCTTATTATCTTTATATTATAACGCTCCTTACTTAAAAATTTATATAGAATAATTTATAAAATATTATATGGTTTTAAGATAATTGAGAATTTTCTTAGCGGGTTTGAAGCTTTAAAACTAATTCCCCCTAGAAATACCGCAAAGATAGGATATCTCCTATCTAGGAAGTTGTGCCCTTTATGTGCAGCTCTATTTATGTATTTATTTATTCTTCACTAGTATTCACTTATAGGTCTAACGTATTCATTCTAATACTAACTACCTTTAAACTTTCCATCCCCCCAGATAAATTAAGGGCTGGAAGGATTGGATGGGGGTGGTTCAGCTGCTGTTGACGCGTACATGCAATCCTAGAAAAGGAACTACTCAGAACTAGCCAATTATATTAGTTCCTTCACGCTGGTGGTATTTTCACGCCCGAAAGTCGATATTCCCGCGCTTGGGTCCCCGAGGGCTATTATGGAGAGGGTAGTGAGAAAGGGATGAGGGGGGTTTGTCGAAGATGCCTCTCCTCGCGTTCTTAATTTGTGCGACCGTCGCGAAAACTTAATGAAATTTTGCCTTTGTCCTCTTCTGGGTCCTCAATGAAACAAACTTTCCGCCTCTGAAAAAATAAGAAAAAAATAGTACTATATACATTTTTTTATTCCAAACAACTGCAAAGACTTTTTTAAGACATTTTGAAATAAACGATAATCGATAGGGAAGATATAAAGGGTAAATTTGAGCATATTTTATTTAATTATCTCTTAACACATTGGTTAGGATCTTTAAAGGATTACTATTCTCCATTGATGCAATAAAATACATGAGAAGGTATGTATGGTAAATTTGGTTAAATTTATTAATAAAAGTCAGCAGTTAACCACTCATAATGTCACTTTATTAATATTAAAGGGTATTTACATAAATTCAGACTCGATGTATAACTTTATTTAAAGCATACACTATACCTAGTGCTACTTTACCTAACCCACCATTGTGAAAGTTAAGTACCATCAAGAGTACCTTTTTTTGGTTTAGCTAGAAATCTATCCTGGAACTCAGTTCAGGAAATTGGCGTGCTGTATATTGAGATAAAGCGTCGCACAACACGTTATTTTAAATACCTAACACATACATATTTAACTAATAGTCCTATTAATAAACTACACTTTTTAATGATTGTGTATTATTAAAACTAGGCGTGCTCGAGTTAAATTACCTTTCATTTTACTTTCTCATTAAGAAAAAGTATGGTAATATGGGCAACTTTTTACCTCGAAATTGTGATATGATGATGGATATTGACGTAAAATTTACCTATGAACTAAAAAAAAAGGTTGGTTTTATAATAATTTGTTTATCTATTTCTTTGTCTGTCCAACACCATAGCCTAGCTTGTAGCATGTATACTTATTAAAATATGGGTCCCAGGTTTAATTCCTGACATGATTGAAATATTCATCATTGGTAAAATGTGCGTTTCCCCTATCACAGCGATGAATTAATTGCTGGGTGGGTGGCTGGATGTTGTGTCTGTTCTAGATTTAAGTTAGTTTATAAGTCGTGTTCTGACATAATCAGTTGGTTCCGAAGGTGCACGTTAAATACTCCCCTCAAAAAAATACTCTTCCATCTGTCTATAGGCCTACCTAGAAATAAAGCCAACATGGTTTAATTCACTTTGTTCAAGCTTTATATTTAGACGTTATAGGGTTATAACTAAAGGTTAGATAGTGACTTTAATTTTTAATTTGTAGTTATTTAGTTTATTTATAAGTCATTATTGAAAATTCGATTAATTTTTCTAAAACTATTTTGCTCAAGGATGACCTGGTGGTATAGCGGTAAGATGTCAGACTTCTGTGTTGGGGGTGCGGGGTTCAATCCTCGGTCCCGGCACAGATTTATCTGATTACCAAACCCTTCCTTCACCTATGACAAGACGTGTATTAATCACAACTTGTGAAAGTGAGGAATGTCAGGCCTCCACCGTGGTTCGGATTTCACGTTAAACCGTAGGTCCTCCCTTTCTTCTCTCAATCACCTCACCATTACACGTTAGCATAAGTGCATACAACCCGAACGGGTAGTAAGACGCGGTGTTAATAATAATAATAATAATAATATTTTGCTCAAATTGGATATATGTGGAGTGTTAAGTGATATAAATAGCAACCACACTATATATTTGTTTTCTTAGAACAATATATTTTGCAATTGTTGGCGGAAAATAAATTTCCGAAAATTTAGCCTCAAGCTATAAAAGACGAGAGAGTATGTACGACTTAGTGGGTCCATTCATTATTTTTTCTTGGAGTGTGAATTCCTACTATACAAAACATTTTACGATTGAATTTTTCATCGTTGTTTGGCAAAATTGAAATATCAATTATTTAAAATATAATCTAAAATAACGAATTCTCACTTTGATTGTGAAATGTGTTATATGGGTTGAAATTAAACCAGTGATAACATTGTGTTTTTTTCTCTAGGCTTGTCATAAACGAGAACTGATCCTAGAGGTACTAGTATCTGGTTCAAACATTAAGTTACTAGAAGTTACAAGATATTTTGTGTCCACCATAACTAGACGAAGTGAGGTGTACTGTACAGTTGTGTCAGTTAACAAAATAAACCTAATAATGGGCTAAAAGTACAATAAAATATCACAGTAAAATATAAGTATACACACCGTAATCAAATCAATAATAAAATAGGAGAAAATAATATGTTATGTTTGATATAATTTATAGAAAACCCGGAGAGTCTCAACATAATTAGTTATCAAAGACTTAATACGATGGATAGGAATTTGAAGGGTAGTTTAGAGAGAATGCATCTATATCAGAGAGGACAAAGCATGAGCAAATTGCAAGGATAAGCCACACGTGAAAACAAATATGGAGAAAATTGATTACATGCATGGCCTGAACATGTGACCAAGGGCGTGAGTAATAAAATAGTATGATTTAATAATAATAATATATAATAATATAATATAATATTGATAAAATATTATAATAACAAGTAAAAAACTAAATATTATTTAGACCATCCGCTTCAGATCAATCGAGGTAGCTGGCGAGCGCCCGGAGAGATAGCTGACGCAACCCTCAAAGTATATAGATATGGAGGGTGTAGTCATTAAAAGGGGCTATTAGTTTCAATAAGTTACCGGCGACTATATTCTAGTGTCACTGGTTCACGGACTTATGAATAAAACTACTAGCATTCTAAGTCATAGATATATATCTCCATTTATAAGTTCATTCAATGGCTGTTCATATATAATATAAATACATAATGTTTACTGAGTGTACTTTTTCGTAAATAGTTCACCACTTGACCTTTATGCAAATGCGGTTAGATTTCCCCTGAAATTCTACCTTTAATTTCATTAGAAAATTAGTGTATGTGTATGTCTTTAATAGGTACTAATATGCAATGAAAAATAAAATTTCCCTAGAGGTAGACTATACTAGTTCATGTTTGATAAATATATGTTTATTTCTTCAAAGTAAAGTAGACCAGGTTATCCAATTAATCCACTTTCTGAATATATATAAATAAATAGTAGGGTGCGTTACTCATACTTTTAGAATTTATCTCTCGTTTATATAAATTATAATTATAACCAGTAATATATGTGAAACGAAATAATATACATAGCCATATGAACATAATGGGAAAAAAAAGGTAATCGCATTTCACCAAAGAGCATACATCAAACATACACACTGTTTTATAATAATATTATTTGTTCTTTGCATTTAAACCCTCCATTTCCCAAAGCTCGAATAAAATATTATATTTATGTACCGATAATTCAGAAAATATTGATTTTATGAAAGATGTATTTATTCAAGAGTTCTATAACTATGCAATTTTAAGCTAGTTCCTATCTTAAAGAGTTATGGAGGTATGATCAAAATTTAAATGTAAATTATCTTTTGGCTCTTAAGTAAACTACCCTTAAATGTAGGGTTGTATGGATAATTCCACAAATCCATTTGGGGAGCCTTATGATACCTCATAGAAACTAAGTTTTATTCTGATCAGTAAAACAGTTTCGGATTTAGTCCAAGTAACAGACAGATGGCATTGGACAAAAACACTTTTATGTGTTCAGGAGGTTATGTAACGTCGATACCCATCAGACATTCTCGTACTCAAATTTTGTGACGTTCACAATACTTATTATTCTCTCGGTGGGGCTGCAAGAGAGTAAATAACGAAACAAATTGCCACAAATATTATATCTCACATCTCAAAATTCAACTTTCATTTATTTTATACAAGATTATACAATCACATCAAAATTAAACGTATTAATTAATGTTGAGTAAAAGTGTCAGAATAGTTGAATGATGGACTGAGATCCTAAGTTTTTTTCTTCAACCGATGTGCTTTACACATTGATGATTTTCAGAAGCTTCGTGCTTTAATCCTGGTGGATCACTTCCAGGGCGAGCACGGATATCTATGACGGGTCACCGCTATGAAATGTCATCCGCGAGACGTCATATGGCAGAAATACAATCAACTATATTTTTAAGAGCGTCATAGATCGAAGGCACCACCATTTCCCCGTCATTCAGGTCATAACTTAAAGCCCCACTTAGAGGGGTAGGGGGTCTTAATCAACGTCATAGCAAATACATATTATAAATAATTACACTTTGTGAGTGATGTGGCTGTTAAAATTGAAGAATTAATTTATTTTACATCAGTGCAATCTGTAAGTAACAATAACAGTGCTGTATCACTATAATCACCTAAATTATTTGAATTTATTTATCAGTTAGCCAGATGAAGTGTAACTGTTAGCTCGTTTTAGCCGCGTAATAGTTTATGATTTTATAAATAATTCACTCAAGTGAGAGTTATATTTGCTTACACTTTTTAATTCTTTTGATGTACGTTAATGCAAACGATAAGTAGCAGTAATATTGTTGTACTAATATCATTATTTCTTACAGTATTTGTTTTTATTTACCTTTTAACTTGATGAAGTGTAAGCAACTTAGAAACAATTGCATAATCCGTCCATATTCAGGAGAGTCTTGACTCTGATAATTAACTGTATAAACTGAGTGAATAAATAAATGCTGAATATTATTTATTTACAATATATTTTTTAAATTTTAATGTCACTATGAATTATTAAATAAGAGATTTAACAAGTTGGTCATATAATTATATCTGTCTGCTATTGAAATAGTGGTTTCCATGAGATTGTAATTTTGTATCAGCTACTTCAGAAAGTTTTCCGGGTGTTTCTCACTCCAGCTCGTTTCGTAAGCCCGCACAGAACTATTCGTTGCTGTTGTCTGTCTCCCCATGCGCGTACATATACAATCTCTAAAGTTTATTTTGTGGAAACTGAAGCACTGCTTCAAAAGCAAATGGTGAGGTGGTATGAATGGGGGAGTTTGTGCAAACAGAATGAACGCGCTGAGTGCGTTGGTGTTTATAATTGGAAATATTCAGGTTACCTGCACACAAACATCATTGGTGGTTTCATTGTTTAGTGTGTAATGTTTGAGATAAAGTCTGGTACCGATAAATAAAGGCTTGTATTGATTTACTTTCATAGTGAACTAACAAATATGCAAAATCTTGGTCTATCTTGGTCCACCATCATCGCTCATAGCCAAGGCCTGGATTTGAATGAACTAAAAATTGTCAAATAATTACCAAGTTAATGACATTAAAAATAAAATATTTCAAATAATAAAATAAATAAATGAAAACTTTAAATGAATTTATATGAATTGATCAAATAACCCGTTTACAAACTGAAACTAAAAAGTAATGTAAAAACTCTAGCAAAAAACTCTTGCACCTAGCTAGAAATCAACATTGTTTGTCATATACATTATACAAAAGCAATAACTACCCCATCCCACAAAGATAGTCCCAGTTTATTTGAATAAATGTGGACGTTCCTACCATAACAGTTAATAATGTATAAAGATAATTCGAACCTATACTATCTAGTCAATCCAACAATTTTGTAATAAAAAATATTGGGATTGTGTATTAATTCATTTACAAAACATAAATAGTATTCAACATACTTTCCTAAAAATGATCCAAATTTTAACATACTATAGAATATACAGAAAAATTGACAAAAATTAGCTAATAATTACATTTAAATTATACATTTCTACAGCAAGGGTTTCATATGCATACAAGCATGGTATGTGACGTAACCAAAAAAGACAGATTAAAAAAATCCGGTGCTGTTCATATCATAAACGAGGGTGTATTTTATCTACCTTAATTGTTCTTCTAAACACGTCTTACTACTCATTCGAACTATCTGCATTTAATTACATTAGTGGAGTATTGATCAGGAAAATACCAATTAGAATAATTTTTAGGGAGGGGACATTTTATTAGCACCATATCCTACTATCCAATTGGATTATACGCTTAGGTATTAATTACACTACTGGGTTAAGGATGAGGAAGGTTGAATTTAGATTAAACGTACTCGCATTTGCGTGGAGATAAGTTTTTGAAACAATTTATGAAAAACCCTCAGTACAGCCAATCAAACTTACCCAGGCCACAGGCTGGAAATAGTAATGAGTGTAAAGTGTAGTACACTCAACCGAGATCGAACCGCGACCATTCCGTCATCGGCAGTCTGGTCTATTGTGATAGAAGTGCCTTAGATCATGCGCCCACCGAAACAAGGGGGAAACCATTTAGGAAACACTTCCCTCAGAACATGCAGCCAGGATAAGGGTTCTAATCACCAACCGACAAGCAAACCAGATTATACGAGCTTGTCGTTTAGCCCACGTGGCCACCGATGTGGGTCATTGGTGATAGATTTAGGCTGAACATATTGAAATAGTCTTTATGCAAATGCTTCTTCTTACTCCACTTCGCAAATGTGGGTACATTTGATTTACTTATACTACTCCAAAATCTACCTTATTATTTTGCATATGCAGAGAGCCAAGAAGGGTAATAGGATGGAGTGAAAATATTAATACGCTCCGAAACTAATGCCTCCTAATTTATTATATTGGCTACGACGTCATAGGTGGATGTAGGTATAGTATGATTTTGGTAGGAACAACAGTAGAAGTTAGTTACTAATGTTACTAAAATAATTTTAAGATATTCACACATCAAGTCATTTTATCTGTAGCTGTCACTTTAGATATATCTTATCAATACCTTTAAAATAGCATAACTAATATAGATAAATGTTAGCAATGTTGACAGCAAAGAAATATGTTTGATTTTCTCTACTATTTTTCCAACCAAAGCCTGGGAATAGTATGGTAGTAGAGGGTGAACCTTCATGCCAATACCCTGTAATTTTGGTTGACGTGCGACAGATAGAAGCAGGGGAGCAGTCTTACAAAATGGCTTTTGACATGGACGTGCGTACGAAGCAAGATGTGTTATTAAATTCCTCCATGCGGAAGGAATTGAACCCAATGACATTCACCAACGTTTGCTGAACGCTTATGGAGACAAAACAGGGGAGTGAGGTGGTGGGTGGCACGTCTCAGCAGTGGCGTACAGCGATGTGAGAGACAAGCCACGTCCCGGGTGGCCCTGTACCACTTTCAACCCACGAAATTAAGGGAGGCTTGATCAGCTCATCCACGCGAATCACCACATTACGACTAGGTAACCATGTACGGAGCTTAATATTGGCTTCAATGCGTGAGAAACACTGTTGGCAACGTTGAAATATCTCAAAGTTTGTAACTGGTGGGACCCACAACTGCTCATATGGGAAAAGAAAGACCACCGAGGGCCAGTCAGTCAGTCAGGACCTAGTGAACCACTATGAGGCTGAATGATACAGTTTCTTGGAGAGCATCATCAATGATGACGAAACGTGGTGTCACCACTACGAGCCTTTATCAAAACGAGAGGACGTGGAGTAGCGATACTCTGACTGCTACATTATGACTCTGACTTAGCTGAATGCCCAAATTTACAGAGTCAGACCTAAGAAATAGACAAACTTTCGTTTAGCTGGCAGCACCAAACGCCATACCCGTTTGATGACCATGGACCAAGTCGCAAATTTTGGTTGGAATGTCCTACCACATCAACTGTATAGACCGGATTTGGAACCTTCTGAATACCATCTGTTTGGGCCGATAGAAGACGGACTAAGCAGACAACAATTTCCTGACAACAACGCCGTCATCGCAACAGAGCTTAGTTTTATTAACATGGTGATCCCAACAGTTCTTGAATATTTGTCAAGGGTATCGTGGAATATTAAGACACATTTTTCTTTTTATTTAAAAAGTTGGTCATCTAATTCCACTATGCGCATGGCACATATTCAACAACTGTTGAGGTCACCATGTGAAGAAAATTAAACTTTATGTTTCTACTGGAAAAAATATTTTATTTATTTTGGCCAACTATATTATGATAGTCACGTTGCCTCCCCTCCCACCTTAAACATGAATTAACATTGCCCGATTGGGGATTTGTGGGTAGTGAATAATGTTTAGAATTTTAGATAAATTAGATCAAAACTACAACTACTACTCTTTGTAACTTATAATTTTTACAACAGAAAATATTGGTTGGATAAAAAATCTCGACGTCCAGATGGATATTTTCAAAAAAGTGATATTTCTTAGTTAGACTTAGTTAAATTAATAAATTTAAAAAATAAAATCAACCTTTTTGGTCTTAATCATTTGTAAAATATTATATTTGGAAGAAGGTATAGGAAAGGTTGATAGAAACATATACAAGGGACGAAACCAATATGGCTTTACAATGAAAAGAAGAACACAGTTCACACTTTGCAGTTTCTTCTTTTAGGAAGTTGCGTTGCGCGGTTCACACTCCTCTCTAACTAGCTTCAATAGAATGAAACCTAGGTCGGGAAATGGGCAGTACGATCGATTTTTTTTAAGAGGCAACCATTATCTCTTTGTCCAATGGAAGTAATGTAAAGTGTGAACTGTACTCTTCATTTCATTGTAAAAGCCATTGTGGTTTCGTACCTTTTATCGGTTATATTTGCTCATTCTACTGTGACTAGGAACAAATTAATTGTGAATTTGTGCCCCGGCGGGGAAGTAGTCATTCAAATATTAGAAACAATTGGGACAATACAAGGGGTTATTTACCATGCATGGAAATAATATTGTTATCATTATTTGAGTAATGACAAGGTAAAGGTTGCACAAAAAACAAACAATTAATGAAATGTATACCGTTGACAACATGTCCACGCGGGTAACCATGTTATTATTCTGACTGTTGTTATTATTGGCCTTCTGTTAGTCGGTTTTGACACATGGTTAGCAATTTACTATAGGAAAAGAAAGTTAAATTACTAGATTTTTTCCCACAACGGTGGTAAGATGGACAAAAGCGTCACTTGTGTTTCGATTGGTTTTCCATTGAAAGGTAAGCCCGAGGTTCGAATTCTGTCTGAGAATACTGAGGTATTTTATACTAATTGGTTTCCCACTATCCCTCCACTTATTCTAAATTCTGCCTTCACTAAAGGCCTACCTAACCAATTGGTGTTAGTATATCGTTAGCTTGGGAGGGTAGTAAGACGCTTGAGGTTTATGAACAGCATTTAACTACCAGTCCAGGCTACCCGAATGCCATCACAATAATGGTGCTCTGGAATGAATAAAGAGGGTAGAGGGGTTTGAAATAAAATCTACCCACATTTATTTGGAGGGAAAGTAGTAAAATATTGTAGGAGCACCCTCCCTTAGTACATGACATCATCATCACCAGCCAACCAGATCATATGACCTTGACACCACTGACAGTGGTCTCAGCGATTCAAGTATTATGTTGGTGAGTACATATTATTTTGTGCCACTGGGGACAGTGGAGTTAGTTGGCTGCTGCCCCGGGAAACCTTGCAACACTTCTCAAGTGTAGTAGTCGTCCTTTAAGACGGGGGAGTAGAGGGGTGGTTGAGTTCTTCTGGAGATGCTCCACTCCCAGCTCGCCACTTGGAAGAACGGGGGGCGGATGAAACTTTAAAGACGATAGATTGTCAACTCGCAGAGAGAAGACAGCGCTCGGATACCTCTGAGGATAGATTACAGGACAGCGAGACCCACTCTATTGGACAAAGGATAGAGAAGGGAGGTTTTCTAAGCGGAAGCACATCAGTTCGATCCCACAGGTGACCGGTGAATAATTTACTTTCCACATGTGAGCTCATCGTTTTTTACAACTCGTAGTGGCCTTTTATCCACTAAACCTATTGCCTTTCTTACTTTTAATACTGACCGTAGCTGTTTATAACTTATCAGCAGAATTGGTGAACAGGATATGACCCAGCTTGTAGAGTAAAATAAAGACCACACCATTAGTAAAATTAAATGTCAATCTACGAATAATACACTTTATGTGACTATGCCCATAACCTTAAGATCATTTCCATGCTCTAGACCATAGTTGGGAAACATTATTTTCAATGTAGCCAAAGATGTGGCGAATGAAAGATGAAATTTGCCACACCATGTAAAGGTTGACATATTTTTTTTTGCTCAATAGAACATCTGAAACAATACACGCTATTGGAATAAGATTATTCAAGACGTGTACACTTTGAACGATCAGTTACAACTTACTCAGCCACAAATGATGAAAATTGTTTGTATTGAAAATGTAAGACAATTTAGTGCGAAATGTGACAATACCTTTGATACATGTTACGCTGCCAATGAAAAGTTTATTTTACTGTGAGAGCAGGCAAACTTAAATTCAACTCACTTTCATGGCCAATTTGCCAATTGTGGCTATTGGCGACAGGGTTACCCACCTCAGTTCAGATGATTAATACTACGCTTTTAAAAATAGCAATACGACTAATTTTATAAATTTTAAGTTTTCTTATTAAAATGGAGTCACGCGTTTGATGAAAAACAAGAGCAAAGGAGGAACGTGGTCTCGTGACGAGCTTATTAAAAAAAAAACTGATACTATCATTTCACTATTATCTCTGTAGGCGCATTTGCTGTGCAGCCAGATACAAGCAGACAGCCGACCTCAACTGTCCCTGTGAAGGGATTTGAAATATTTAATTGAATGAAAAACGAGTACATCGATTAATTAGGTTCTATCACCATACAACACCAATATTTTGAAACATCCATCTTGACAATAATCTAAAGTTAATAATTTAAATTATTTGAAAAAAAAAATGACACCTCGGCACGGAGATCGAACCCGGAATCCTTGGCTTAGCGCACCAATGCTCTACCACTTAGATATTAAAAATGTTTCCCGTGCTGAGGATAATAATTATTCACTCGTAGTTGAAGGCTGAGACTGTGATGGACGTGATTCAATCATCACCTACATATGAGCGATCAATAGTATCGTGAGATTTCAGATACCACGTCCATCTGTGACTCTGGAGGGTTGTTATGCTGACAAGTACACAAGATTGTAACTTTTGAAACAAAACTTCAATGAATATCAACACACAGGCTGCCAATCACTGTAATTACGGCAATTACCAAATAAGCTAATTCAAATTAAGTAAACTATGTTCCTCTCCACACGGACATTGTCATAATTACAATGATTTTTAGCCTGTGTGTTGATATTAAATGTAATAATCTTGGTTTACCCACTCAGACATAAAATATGCTGCTAGCTAACCATCTCCAGTCCTGCGCTAGCATCATGAGTCAGCATTCATTTCTCTTAATGCGAGTTTCTACTCTATTCAAGCAGACTCTACTATCTGTTTTCTATGAACGTTTGTATAAAGATAATATTACTCTGCCACTTTAATCTACTAGCATTGTTTGTTGAAATGTAATGTCACTCTGCGGACTTGTACACCATTAAAATTAGTACTGTTGCGTATCCCTCTCCATCGCACTTGATTAGTATAATGTATCCTCTCGTGTCTTAAAACATAGTTTGGTAGTTCTAGGTGTTTCGCGCTCTGACAACTTACTTCATGTCACATTCTTCAACTCCTATCCTCTTCAACCCAAAGCATAATTTCCAGGTAATAGTACCACTTTAATTCTCAGCTTTCGTTTAGTTGGGCTTACCGTTATGAGGTCACAATTGATTACTTCAGATGCTCAACAGCATTCCTGTATAATTAGTCAAATGGGGTCAACACATGTCTCAAATACTATCAATCATTTGGCTGCGTCACACTGTGTTTTGGGTAAGATCTGAAATGTATTATATTATTTAGACAAGTTTGCATATGTTGTCAATGAATGAAGTCTTGTTCGCTAAACTAAGCACTAATTATTTAAAACAGAAATCCTGTGCCTAAACCTTTTTAAATATCCAATAAATTATTGAGAAAAGTATTGAGCCTATTATAATTTGGGGTGCAATAGGAATTTTGAATTAATATTAATGTTCAAATGAAACAGAGATTTTTCGAATATTATGAAAATAATCGAGTATGTAATGACTAATATTGGATTTGGCTTCAATTATGTTAAACCGTGATTCGTGAGGATTCAATTAATATTAATCTGCACCCCCATCCCAAAGATAAGTATATCCTTGGGGAAAGGCAGGTTATTAATGAACTAGACACTTTCATTTGAGTGAGTAATGATACTCTGAAATGTTTAACAAAACAATTCAATAATTCCCTACCAAGATCAAGACAATAGCTGTAATAATTATTAAATTATAACTTGTGATATATTTTGAAGAATATGGCTGTTCCGTATTTTAACACCAGAAGGTTACGCTTCCGTGGCCGTTTCTTGCTTACAACGCAAGGGAACGGCGTGATTAGGTATTATGTGGTTTCGTACTTTCTTAACCCTTTCTTTGCTATCACGTACCAGTAAGAACACGCTTGGAAGGGCGGTATAGATTATTACATCTTATTTTATAAAAAACCAATTTTACTACTAAGTACTAGTACTAAATACTATTTTAGTACTTTTTGTAACGGTCAGATATCACTTTTATTGGCGTTTTATACTATTGCTACAATATGTTTAGTGTAAAATTGTTTAATAAAGGAAACAGTGCCGAAATATTATTCAATTTGTGTTTAAATTTATGTTTGAATGTGTGTGTGACTGATTCTACTATGGAAGACAGAAGAAAGAAAGAAGATGTCACTTTTATGCATTGGATTATTTCCACAACTTTTCTGTTTCCGTAGATGAACTTTCTTAATTAAATTTGTAATTATTAGTTTATTTTTACTTTATTTCGACCCTTCAGAGAGAAGGTATTGTGATAGTAAAAAAAAATTAGCTTGAAATTTTGATAAATATCGAAGTTTCATGACACCCTGAAATCAAAAAAGTAGTTTTCGCAATGTTGTTCGTACCTTGGGCTAGAGATGAAACTATTTTACCGATTGGGCTAA
Organism: Timema shepardi; assembly: GCA_902151425.1. NCBI lineage: Eukaryota > Metazoa > Arthropoda > Insecta > Phasmatodea > Timematidae > Timema > Timema shepardi. The sequence continues at coordinate 103,178 of CABFVX010001756.1, forward strand.
AATTTGGTATATGGGGTTTTCATAAAGTCCCCCCGAATAAGATATCCAACCCTAGATCTAAAGGTAGTTTACCTAAGGGCGAAAAGAGAAAAATATATATATATTCCTCTAGACTCACTTTGATGATTTTGATTACGTTTTATATTTATACACTTTTTATCACTATAAACAAGTTGGAAATTCTTATTTTCTCATGAAAATGGCATTGAGAATGCTTTATATGGGGGAAATTGTTCAATTTTCATCATTTCTCCTCACCTATTTGAAATACGAATTAACTTAGCAATGTAAAGTTGTAGTACTATTAAAGATAAAAATATTTTATTTGAAATATATTTTCATGAAACCAATAATATCTGAGCTATAAACAAATATATATACTTTTTAATTCAGGTTTTTGAAAATGAATTTGATTCTTATGCTCTTTGATAGAGAAAGATTTTTCTCTTTCCTCAATTTTCTGGAACAGTGTTCCTAGTTCCTAATTCCATAGAGTAAATAAGTAACAATGTACTGTATATTATTTCAATTATGATCTTTGGTATAGTCTTTTTACAACAATGTATAGACCTATTATTTCGTTTCACAAATATTAGGGTTTTTTGGTAAATGTCTATTTTAAGATAAATGTGGGAGAAAGTGTGTGCGGTGCACCGTACGATTTAATTTTTTTCCTATCAAGTTGCATAATTATAAAATCATTTAGCCACTGGTCCACCTATTCTCTTCCTCCTTTATCCCCTAGTATTAAAAAAACGCCACTTCGAATGATGAAGTTCCGTGTTTCATCTTGATTGATACACTTACAATTGGTAGGTACCGGACCTGTGATGTAGTAGTCAGTGCACTTGATTACGAGTCTAGGGCTTCCAGGTTCAATTCCCGGCTGGTACGCTGAATAATTTTCCCTTAAGAAGAATGATCCCAACGGTCACCAGTGTTTGGGTAATTAGGCCTAAGTTAGGTTAAGGCCATATGTACAGAAAAATTACTAACAGGACCCAGAATAAATTTCTAATAAAGTGATTAAAAATTTCTATAGAATAGCCTGAAATTCTAAAAAATTGCTACAAATTTGCCAAAAATACCAAACTAAGAATTAAACAAAAAATCGAAATGAATGCACATGACTAAATCAAAAACATCCTTTACAAATGGAAACTAAAAATAGCATATGCAATAAAGTCTTTTGACAGCAAAACTCCCGCATTCTGGTAAATATAATATTTACTTACAAAAATTTACTTTACAAAATTTCTCACCTCAACGCAAATTTTCACCGTTTAATTTCAGCGTCTAATCAGTTATGTGGATTTTACAAACATGACAAACAAATAGGATACATAGTTAATTTTCCACATTATCTTATCATTCCTACAACTTTTTGATTAAAAAGAATAGGTTTGAGTATCTGTGCATTATAAAATATCGATATCATTTAAAAATATACTAATTTAACTTAAGTGCCTCGATATTATTCAAACCGGAATGGGCTACCGTGAAGTTGTCCCCTCTTTCCCCAATGTAAACATACTATTTGTGGGTTAATCAAAATGGAACAGACGAAAATTTTTGCGGAACAATCCAGTACAAAGATTGTAATCATAAAAACTTGAATTTTTCATAATGATAGACCAACTACGGACGTAAATGACGGATATCCAGCCAGAAATGTAATCGAAGAGAACTCTACTGAATGTATTGCTCTTTTTGCAAGCTAATCAACACATCCCAGTCCTAGCTACTCTGATGCTTCATCACTGACCAGCCAAAGAAATTATCAAACCCTAAGTTCAAACAGTTGACCCACGTAGTATCAGCTTACGTTTGTGCCTCTGTACCGACACAACAAGGCTGCTTGACGTACACTACCATACAGAAACTGCGTGGTTAAAAAATAACGAAGAGAAACAATTAATTTATTTTTAGATAAAATCTTGGAACGGGCCGGATGTGGAGATTCCTGAACAAAAATACATTTTCTCTTATACCTCTCGATTATTTCCATGTCTGATTTATACTGACTGAATTGGCATGATATACAAAAGATTGTGTTCTAGGACACAAATAAGCGACATAAGGCAAGCACAGGTGCTAACAGGTGAATTTGTATATGGATGAGAGCAGTGGCGGCTCGTGTAAAGGCACTGCGGAACTGCAGCACCCCCTATTTCCTTGATATTAAGGATAACATTTAATATAATGAATCTTTTTTTCTTTAATTCTCTCTTTATTTTTGTAGTACAATATATATCCCTTAAGCTTAATGCCAATACTTCAGTAGCCATCCCCCAGTTTATGAAAAATATATAAAAATATTTGTATGAAACTGTGCGCTTCATGTGCCAGCGACATGGTGTTTGACTGTTGTGGGCATGCGCACATAGGAAGGGGGTGGGGAGGAAGGTGGGACTGCCAGGTAGAGAGAGCACTGTCGCTCTCACAGTGCCGTCTCTGGCGTGATGGGGGAAGGGAGTTTTTTTTTGCTCAACGTGTGTTGTGCTTAAAAACCGTGTATCATATTCTTGATTGTGATAAAGTGTAGAGAGTGTAGAATTAGATTATTATTCTGCTTCCAGCTATTCTATTTGATTCATTTTTTTTCGGTTATTTTATTTAACAGAAAGATTAAATGCGCTTGCAGTACTTTCAATGGAGAAAAATTTCCTCAATTGTCATCCAGAGATCAAGGAGAAAATTATTGAACTTTTCACGCAAATTAAAACAAGAAGAATGGATCTCATTTTTAAATATATAGATCAAGCTTGAACTGTAACAATTTAAGCTAAAGTAAGTAAAACATGTATTTTTTTTGCTAAGATTTTATCAAGTTCCAGAATACATTTTCTTTTCATACATGTTTATTTCCTTTTACACAATTTTAAAACAAAGGTTAAAAATTTTCTGGAGCAACATCCCCACTAATTTTAGCTACAAGCCGCCACTGAATGAGAGATATATGAAGGTGTATAAGCGGCACGTCACCAGCTCATCTCGCGACATGATCACCACCAACACTCCCTCGTTAGTGCACAGCGCTAATCTCCTAATTAGCAGCGTCAGACCACACACACCCTCAAGTAAGCTTTGATGAAGTCACCTAACCTCTCACGTCACTTTATCTTTCATTACAAACATGTTTCGATGGATGGAACGTATATTCGTACCTAGTGGTGAAACTACTTGAGTTGGAGTTGGGGGCTATAAAGTGTTTTGCTTTTGGTTAGCACAGCTTTTAAGTCGTATGAGACGTAAGCTTTGTCTTTAGTATGGAAACCATAGGTAATAACTTAATGGCATACTGAATAAAAATATACATTCATCCCAAAATAATTGTGCTAAGTAGTGAATATTAGTTAGGGACTTTCGCACCATCTCATGTATAATATATAATGTTAATTTGGTTAATTTTGTTTTAGTCTTAAACACTTGAATTTATTTGTTTATATAAAATACTAGCACGTGCCATAGTTTCTAAAAACAAAGGATATTTGTATAAGTTCATATTTAAACTTTTAAATCCCCCCTACCTCCTTCAAAGTTTATCAATTAATAATAGGTTCTCTTTGTCAATTTATAAAACATTCTAATTTAAATTATAGCTTTTGTTTATAAAGGTAGGCCTATTGTGTTCTTAATAGCCTGAATCTTCCCTACAATTGTCTATTCCAAACTTATCTTAATTTTCACTTAACACAAAATAAATGGTTATTTATAATAAAGTCTGAGGCTATTTTCTAATATTAAAATATTCAGAGGTACATAAAAGCTCTAAGAAACATATAGGTTATACCAAATTTCAACCTGATAACATTATTTTTAGTTTAGTATCTTTCCAATTCAGACATTTTTAATTCTTACTAAGTTATTGTAAGAGTCCAATTTAGTCAAAATGTATTATTATTATTATTATTATTATTATTTCTTTTAACCTAAAAGCTATGGGCTTATTTTGTTTTGTTTCATATTTAGTTTATAATCAAGTAAGGGGGTTCTTAGAATCAAGCTAAGTAGGGGGCATTTAGAGGGAACTAAGAGAGCTATGGGCTGGTCAGCGCCGGGGCGTTATTACTTCCTGTATAACAAGTGGGAGGTAAAAGGTTAGTGACGCGCTCTAAACGCGAGCTACAAGCAAGCAGTTCTTAGGTAGCAATTACGCTACTAGATGTGTGTCTGATTACTTCCTGATTTTTTACGCTTTGAAAGTTAACCGGAATAATGGGTCGATTACGAGTGGAAAGGTGTTCACCATGGTAACTCTCCTAATTCATTATCAACCATAAATATTAAATTTGAAATCATGTAATTATTCTTATCATTTTATCTCTTGAATGTGAAGTGTTTGTTTTCCTCTTTCATACTTTAAATATATGATATTTTTCAATTTATCAAAAAGTTTAACTATCATTCCCATGACAATGTCATGCTTTTATATCTCCACCATATGGCAACTATACCCCTTAAGATTTGGTGGCCAGACTAAATGCAATAAATTTACCACTGGTACTACATTAATAAACTGCAATAATTTAATCAAAAAAACCCAGACACAAGTCCATCACTTATCACTATGCCAAGATTCATATTTCAGCTTCTTGTCAGAAATATAAATCAAAATACTTATATAAATAGTTGGACACACTGAAAATAATTTAATAATACAAATTACAATTGTACCGTAAATATTAAAGAATATTTTTTTTTAGTTTTAAATACAAGAACACATTTTATAAATGCTCTAAAACGCATTATATTATTTTTAATATAATTTATATTTTTAAATTAGTGTATATATTCTTGAAAATTAAACACGCTACGATTATACTCTTCTTGTGCACTAGAGTAGACTATTTCCAATATTTTTCTTTCACTAAACGTTATATTTTCCTAACTTCAAATCTCTTATGCAGATAAAGAAGATTGAGTTCCGTCTATATTATACATTTTTACAGAGGAAATTCTATTGCGTAGCATTTTCCACGTGACAGAAAATTTTATAATTACATTTCTGAAAATGAGGTTAGAAAAAAGCAGGCAAAAAAAAAGTCTCCCATTAAAATAGTCAGGAGAAAATAATAAAATGTAACACGAAAATGACGATGGATGTTAAAATAAAATATAAAGTTAAAGAGGAACATTTTGTACAGTCGACTTTAAGATCATTCGGTTGTTTGACTAAAAGGTTGAAAGGTTAACCTGAGTGTATGCAAATCAATACAGTTCTAGCTTGATTCTAGATAGTGTATAAAATGTTTACATATTGTCTATTCAAGTAATAACAACGGTGATCCCATCGCCTAGGGCGTTGGACGTCCATTGCAGCTAGTCAGTCTAATCTTATCTGTTTCACCGGTAACGATGCGATCAGAGTTTAAATCTGAACCAAGTTTACTAAGAGAGTTTTTTCTAAAAAAAAATTTTCCCTGTGCTACCACGTCAGTGTAGGTATATTTCCTATAAAATTTTACATCCCTCATCCTGACAAAAAATATATAACACTTACAAATGGGAATAAGTGGAGTGCGAAAAATTAATAGGTACTAAACGTACTAGTTAAAACATTTTTTTAAACTTCTTATTTTAGTGTTAGGTGATAAGTTTAGAAAATGCTATTTTATATATTTTTTATTCATAAAATTATTCTGTCATATGTCTATACAGCATAAATTAGTAATAACAAATTTTTTCATTTAATTTATTTGAGACATTTAACGTTCACTTTATGAACCAACTAATGATATCAGTGCACGACCTATAAACTAACTTAAATCTAGAACAAACACTACACTCATCCCCTTGCCGTTAGTTCATCACTGTAGGAATGAGACTCACATTTTACCGATGATACCTTTTTTGTCCATTATAAAAATCGAACCCAGGATCCCTAGTTCAGTAGACAGACATGCTATCAACTGAGCTAAGGTGTCAAACGATAATAAAACAAAAACAAATATAGAGCCATCAAGTAGGCCAATAAATGATAGCTGTCACTGAATAATCTTACTTTGTGGTGCTAATTTAGATATTCATTAAAAACCATTTAAAAGTAATAAAACATAATGAAAAGGGCTATTTAAGCCTTCAAATAAAAATATTTATTACATACAATTTTTGTTTGGTGAAATATTTAGAAAATGTTAACAATTAAGTTACATCAACACGATTTTAATCTAACTTGTTTAGCAGATCACACTTTTTACTAAATACCAAACACCAACACAATAATTCCTAATGCTTAGAGTTATCTATAAAAAATAAAAAGGTTTTACCAAGTTTAAGTGTTTTATACAAGGCCTAGATAGTTTATTAATTTAATAAGTAGAGACTATGAGGGTGGTGCATTATAATTCGTATGTAGAGTGAGTAAAAGTATTAGTGATAAGGCACATTTGTTACCCTCCCCCTCCTCCAAACTGACTACCCCACTGTGAACTCAGCTGATATTTAAATGTTCGATCTCCTCGCCACCAGGTGACCTGGTGGTCTAGGAGTAAGATGTCACACTTCTGTGCTGGTGGCCGGGGCTCAATCCTCGGTCCCGGCACAGATTTATCTCATTTCCAAAACCCTTCCTTCACCTCTGACAAGACATCTTGTGAATGTGGGGAATCCCAGGCCTCCACCGTGGTTCGGATTCCACGTTAAACTGTAGGTCCTTCATTTCATCTCTCAATCACCCTACATTACACATTGGCGTAAGTGCGTATAACCCGAACGGGTAGTAAGACGCGATGCTAATAATAATAATCCTCGCCACCAGCAATACAGTTTATTTCTAGCATGATTATCTAGATAACAGGTTCTTAAATTATTTTTTTTATTCGTGACCCCTTTTCAAGACATAATTATTAGTGACCCCAGGCAGTAGTGGCCAAGTTAAGTATAGTTTTTAAATACTCCAGTGTCCGTTTTTGAACGGTTTTAGATGAAGTGAAAAATATACTAAACAATTAGCATGTTTATTGCAATGCCTACATGAAGATATATTTGATATTATAAATTACTGTTTTTTAATAATTTACAATCTTTACGTATATTCAGATAACCAAAAGAAAATATTAGTTTATCTTATTTTAATTTTTAGCACTTCATATTACTACCCGTTTAGGCTATACGCTTAAGTACTAATTAAGACAATGGTCTAGGGATTAGGAAGTTTATATCTAGAGGAAGTGTATCCGAATTGGCGTGGAGGGAGAGTGGAAAAGCATTTTGGAAAAAGCCTTAGTACACCCGAACGAGATTCGAACATCGATCTCTCCGCCATTGGCAGTCTAGTCTACTGTGATAGTATGTTAGACCATACGTTCATATAAGTGGGCTTTATCTTAGTTAATTATACAAGTAGTTACTAAAATGTTTGCAATAAGTTAAAAAAAATACTATATAGTTTTAATGTCTTAAAATCTTAAAGTTCTATGTTAAATTATTTAAGGAACTCACGTTTTTAAATGTTTTCTGCGACCTGCAGATACATTTTCGCGAACCGTGAAGGATTCGCGACCCACATTTTGACAATTTGTGCTCTTCAGATCGTGGGACCATCGATGAGATTTGCAAACTACAAAGTTTTGTGCATGGCTTCATACTATTCACAAGGGCTATATACATTGTAATCACATCAATTATATAGGTAAAAGGAAGGTAGAGTTTTAGACAAAATGAACCCACGTTCAAATGTAAGGAGAGGTGTAACCACTCTCAGCCACCCTCTCCTGCAAGGATGTGATCCCTGACCTCCACGTCCACAGATAATTCAGTCTATTGTTAGAGGAACACCTTGAATTTCATTAAACTTGACGCGGGAAATTAATTATTTACTTCATAATATAAAATTATAGTTTCCTAGACCAGCGGTACGTACAAATTAATTATCCCTGGTGGTACGACGTGGGAAGCCGAACAAAACAAGCACATCAAAGTCATATGAAGTTAGGGCCACAGCAAATATTTTAAATATAACTACAAAGATAAAAGATTTAAGAAGAGGTTGGAGAGGTGGCAACACTGATTAAAACAAACAAAAATTGGGAAACGTTGGCCTAGACCTATGTAGCTTCACTGGTTGACTGTGTTATACAGTTAATAAAAATAAATCTATGTTAGCAAATGTTTGCCTGAAATAAATTTTTCGAAATGTCACGAAACCCCTCCCCTTTTCCTAAAATATCCATCCCCTCACCCCCAACATCTAAATACACCCGACACAGAACAGAAAATGAAGTTTCAGCTCTTACGAAGAGCGGGCGAAACTTTGCCATTACTTTAAAACAAGCATGGATAATAACCTGTGTGCTCTGCCTTACCCACCCCCCTCCCCCCCACCCGTCTTCCCAACGGCTTTGATTCAGATTTATGAGACTGGAATGAGAATAAACTTGGAGAATAAATACACCCTCCTCACCCACTTCCTTTTTTAAAAATAGTAAGGCAGATGGAGTACCAACAAATAGGATAAGAGTGCCATATTTCATTCTCCCNGGAGAAACTTTATATAGGGAATTCTATTACCGAAAGGATTAGTATGATCCCTCATTAAAAAAAAAAAGTTGATGCAAAGTGCGGGAACCTTTTTGGTCTGCCACGTGGAAACTGAAAATAATAAAACCGTTTCTATAATCCTATTAAAACAATAATAAAACAGAGCCAACTCATGCCAGCTACCTGCAACGTTCTAGGGTAATGCTGTCTCTCTATATTGTTTCTAAGTGAATTCATGTTTCATTTCAAACAATGGCGCATTTAAATGAGTTATTTGTTTGAGAATTAAATAAGAGACAACTAACTATATCTCTCAACTAACTTATTAATAGAAAGTAAACAAGAAACTCTTGAATTATCGCATATTACAAAGTTTCAAGATTTAAAAACACGCAAAGAAATGTCTGGGATTTAATCCTGAAGGCTTCAATATTAATTTAATGTGATTATTGGATACATTAAAACAATATACTGCACGTTTTTCTACCATCTGTGTCACACGGATTCTTACTTTAGGGAGATAGGGATGATAAAAATACAGTTTAAATTAGTGTAATCGTATTTGGGTAGAAGAGGATTGGGAAACCATCTAAAATAGAAACCTCAGTACACCAGGCCAGGATTAGAACCCCGGCTTTCCTATCACTGGCATCGGCAATCGAAACAAGACAACATTTTGGCTTCCATCCGCCTGCCCATTAGTGCGAGCTGCATTTTTATCGATGATTTTATATAAGGTGATAAAAAAAAACTCCAAGGCGTCAGCCCGCACTAGAACTATACCAACCAAGTGATTTCCATTTGCTGGCGAATGTAGTGTCAACCTCTGCGGACCCTGTGGTCAGCACAATAAACCCCCAACCCTTTTCTCAGTTTTCTAGATCAGAGCCACTACTTTTCCGTTCAAGTAGCTCCTTAGTTATACTCATGAGGCTTATTTGAACCCGTTTCAGAACCACTACTTCACATAACCGTGGACCTCTGGATTTGTAGCCAGAAACTCTAACAACTAGCCCGTTCACTTATTAATAACACAATATTTATTTTTATTTATTTGAATTATTTAACGTGCACTTCCTGACCAATTGAAAAACGAGAATTTCTATGAGGGAGAGCAAAAGGTCCTACAAATTTTGCCGGAAAAAGGTATTTTTACATACCTTTCAGGATTATTTTACAAGCCACAATAAACATGAAACCAACACGACGGTTTTACTTCCGTTCCAAAGGAAGTTTTACTATGGATTTTTATCGATCCAGAACTATCCATCGACCCCAGCTGGGTGTGAACCCATGATCATTGAGTCATAAGGCGAGTACTTTACCCCAAGACCAACGAGGTCGACCAGTATAATATTTATAACGATTAGGCTGTGTAGACCACGCGCAACATAAGGTAAATGTCCACATCCTCATTGGTGGGCACGCGGACTAGATGTCAGCCTAACAAATTCCGGTGTGTTCGGGGTTTATACCTTAGCCTACCGTACTGAGGGTGAATCACCATGAGCGGTTTACCACAATCACACGCCACAAATGTGACTATATTTCCTATAAATTCTACCTTATTCTTTCCTAAGCCCTTAGTGTAGATACGGGCAAGACTGGCTAGTGAAACGTGGCACAAGTGAAAAATAAAAAGGTATTGATGAAACCTAATCCAATAATGTGTAATTCATAAGTCGAAATATTATGGTGTATGCAATTTCATTACTCACATTACTAGTTTTCATAAAATAAAAGCATGTCAAGTAGTTACAAAATTATTTAAAAAACAAACAAAATATACTAGAGGAACTTTGTTTTATAATAACATCCACTTGCACGCGTATATACTAATTACACTAATGAGTTAAAGATGAGGAAGGTTGAATTTAGAGGAAGTGGACCCGAAATTATATGCGTGAAAGGATAGCGGAAAACAGTTTTGGAAAAACCACCCTTAGTACACCCGAATTGGATTCAAACCCCGATCTCCCTGCCATCGGCAGTCTAGTTTAACACGAGAGAGACGCCTTAGGCCATGTGACCACTGAAGCAGGCAGAGGTCTTTGTTGACACTAATATATATTATTTTAAATTCTTATTTTACTTTAAGATTCGGTCTTGAAGAAGATAGGATTTGATTCTTTTCACATTGGATCCAAACTTGAGGATAAAATAATCGAACCGAGGTCTAAGTAACTTAATTGGTAATACAATTTCAGATGAGTTATTAAACCCCAAAATCGTGTATTAAATAGTAAGGCTTAGCTACAAAAATAGTGAACTGCTGTATTTACTCGACACCCCAAAAAGCGGAATCAGCCTATGTATGTATTCCTTAGAATTTATTCTCATGATTCTTAAATTTAAACAATTCGACACACTAGATAATTAATTGGTTGCACGTCTGTGTTACTGAAGAGTTATTTTCCTAAATTCCCCCCCCCCCCNCCCCCTCCATATACACATGTGTGGGTAGGTCTCCTATACATTTTACACTACTCATCCCTACTCCAATATCGTAGTTAATATATATTATATGTATGACTACCGCCCCCATGGGTTATTGGTTAATGTTACTGGTTAGTGATTAATAGGTCCTAAGTTCGATTCATAGTGCTTATAGAAATTTTGTATGAAGTAGTGGGTCGGGAATGGGGTCAAACTCCGACTCGTGAGGACAAATGAGCTAATTGATAACATAGGTCGCAGTCATGTTCTAGAAAACTGAGCTTAATGGCTGAAGGGCTTGTTGTGCTGACCACATGACACCCTATATCTACAAATGTTGGCGCCATTATCACTAAAGGTGGCGTCCAATCGTTTGGTATAGTTCGAGCACGGGCTCGCGCCACGGAGCTTTAGATATATGTATGAGCATGCCCCCCACAAGGGGGGGAGGGCCAACAGGGCTCTAGCTTGAGGGCCAAGGACTAAGGGGGGGGGGGGAAGTGGGTTGGGTCTGTAACATTTCCCTCCTTCCCTTAAAAATATTAACTCTCACTTTAGGAAGTGAAATGTCTGTAAGTAACCATTCTTTTAAAGAAAGGTCTACAAGTTACAGTGTTTTGACACAAAGTATTAGCAAGTATTGGCAACAAGAACGTCACTATACAAAGTAAAGAAATATCCCTTCATGTCGAGACCGTGCTTATAACAGAATTAGTGCAAGAGACGCAGCACTCCTGTGACTCGTGGGAAAGTGTTGTTAAAGAGGAAAAAGAAGTTGCTGAATCACTTAGATTGCCATTCCCGAAAACCGAAAAACTCCTAAGGAACCCGAACAAGATTTCAGAATTTTCGTAGTTCACACAGTATTGGCTTTTATTATCAATGATTTAAAGACAAGAGTTGAAGCAGCAGATACCATATGTGAATAATTCTCACTCATTTAGAACTTCCAGAACCTAGAAGATGATCAAATTACCGCAAAAGGATTAAAACGTGTAAATACAGACTAGAAAAATCTGTCAGAAGACTTACTGCACGAAATAATTTATCTTAAAAGTATTCACAAGACAGTTTTTGGCACTGAAAGAGGCCCGATTAGACTCCTTAACTCAATTTTCAACACAGAACTGCAAGGTATATTTACCAATATCTGACTCACTACTGTTTTGTACATTCCTAATTACTGTTTATTCAGTTTAAAGATCGTTCAGCAGAATGAAAAAATGGCAAAGAAATACAAATGGTCAAGAGTGACTTAATAATCTAGAAATTTTGTGCATTGAGAATGATTTAGTCAATCAGGTTGATTTTACTGAAGTTATTTAAATATTTGCTTCAACAAATGCTATAAAATATACTCAGAGATAATTTTTGATAATATTATTGTGCTAGTTTTTACTATGTAAATCCATATAGTTTTTTTGATACATATAAATATTATATGTGTGTCATTATTTAAATTGACTTATTTTATTCCAAATACTGTAGAGCATCATGTTGCTCTTAACCTTAGTGGTAGGTAGGGGGGGCCCTCCAAATATCCTGGCTTGGGGGCACGCTTTAAGATGTGGGGGTCATGTATATACCAGTATATCTGTGACCAGGACGCCAGCATGCTATGTCTTGTTATATATGAGGGTGGATACACTACGTGACTCCAGCCTAGCGACAGAGACTTGGTCTGAAACATGAGTGACTATGGGTGCTCACATATAAATAACATTGCTCGACGTTCCGACGTCCAGGTCATGGCGTTTTTTCCACGGCGGCGACCAGATCACAAGTATGGCCATGCCCTTAATTTATGGACCGGAAACTCAGCTGTGTTTATTTTAAGGCTCGATAAGTTAGTGTTTTTTTCTGATATGTTAATTTGATATTAAATGTACACGTTAAATACATTTAATGACAAATATTTAGGCTATAATCCATAGGTTAAATACAATTACTGTCACTTAAGCGTTTCATATAATTAGTTTACCCATGGCGCTTGAAATGTTATTTAAATATAAATATAATTTAGTTTTGTTTGCTGGTGACACGGAGGTTCGGGATCAAATCCCAATAAGTTTCACTGAAGGTGGAGTTTCCTAGATTGTTTCCAACTTTCCTTACACGTAAATGTGGGTTAATATCTTCTAAATTTTACCTTACTCATAATTATCCCATTATCATTATATATATATATATATATATATATATATATATATATATATATATATA